>CAUYRH010157261.1:0-32598 GCA_963574655.1 Perodicticus potto | reverse complement strand
TCCTTTTTTTGTTGTTTTATTTTTTTTATTGTTTTAAAAAAAAAAAAAAAAAAAAAAATTTTTGTTGTTTTGGTGGGTTTTTTTTTTTATTTTATTTTTTTTTTAAGTTGGGTGGGTGGTGTGTTTTTTAGTTTTTTTAGTATACCACACAAACCAATGGTTTTTTTTTGTTGTTTATAAAAAAAAAAAAAAAAAAAAAAAAAAAAAAAAAGTCTCAAACTCCTAACCTCAGGCAATTTACCAGCCTCGGCCTCCCAGAGTTCTGGAATTACAGATTTGAGCCACCATACCCGGCTACACCCCTATTTCTTTTCTTTTCTTTTTTTTGTAGAGACAGAGTCTCACTTTATTGCCCCACGGTAGAGTGCGGTGGTATCACGCAGCTCACAGCAACCTCCAACTCCTGGGCTTAGGTGATTCTCGTACCTCAGCCTCCCGAGAAGCTGGGACTACAGGTACCTGCCACAGTGCCTGGCTATTTTTCTGTTTTGCAGTTCGGCCGAGGCCAGGCTTGAACCTGCCACCTTCGGTATATGGGGCTGGTGCTCTACTCGATGAGCCACAGGCGCTGCCCTACACCACTATTTCTTATTTCAAGGTTCAAACAGTTCTATCTTTACAAGAAGCTGATGTTTTTATGAAATACGTCCTGGTTATAATATTGGTAAGGGAGAGAATGGTGAAAAACATTAGTAGTGGGTAGACAGAAGAAAAACTTCAGTTTTATGTAAAACTGTGGTTATTATCAACTAGCTCAACTCCTGGATTTTTAATCCTCATCTGTAAGGATTAACAGCATTGGAGGAACAGCATTCTCTGTCACACATTCACGTTTTTTCTTTTTCTAAGGTTTATTGAGGCAAAATATGCATATACAATTACCCATCGCTGTCATCTTGAGTGTACATATCAGTGGTATTAAATACATTTATATTCTTTCCCTCCTTTGTTTCCCCTCCTCTGCTTTTATTTTCTTCATAGTGGTTACATCATAGTCCTCATCATCTAAATTTGTTTATTACTTGTCTCTTACTCTTTCCCCTAATAAAATGTGAGTGCCAGAGGACTTTGGCTTATTTATCACTGCTTCAAATTCCACAACAGTGTGGATAGATGATAGGGGTTCAATACGCAGTTGGAAGAATAAATGGTAACACTGTTGCTAGGAATTTCTATTTAAGTGATTGTTTTCAGTCTCTGGCTGCATTTACCCAGATTCCATATCTCTTTCACTCTTCCACTTCCCTTAAGGTAGGTGTCCCCAAGAGTTCCAATTCAGTCCCTCCCCCCCCCATTTACCAGCACTTCATCTCTTGGTAATACTATTCTTTGTCAAGCATCAATTATCACATCCTGGTGAATGATTCCTCAATAAACATGTCTGTCCTCACACTAGTTGCTGGACTTCTCTATCCTGACATAGTTCTTTCATTTCAAGCTCAGTATGTCCAAACTCAAACTTTTCATCATCGCCCCAGGCTTCCTATCTTTCCCATCTCTACTCTCTGTCTCCTCTACTTTGGGGAGCAGCAACATTCACACAGTCACCAAGAACGGTCTCTCTCCTCTTCTCTTCTGTCCCTCCATCCTTCCCTCTCTAGACACCAACAACTGTTTATGTTTCTGAGTTAGGCACATGTCACGCTCAATGCCATCACACCATTTTAAAGCTATACTGAATTTATGACTGGATTATTATTATTATTTTTTTCTTGAGGCAGGAGTCTCACTTTGTCACCCTTGGTAGAGTGCCATGGTGTCATAGCTCATAGCAACTGCAATCTTTTGGGCTCAAGTGATTCTCTTGCCTCAGTGTCCTGAGTAGCTGGAGCTGTAGGTGCCTGACACAACACTTGGCTATTTTTTTTAGAGATAAGGTCTTGCCCTTGCTCAGGCTGGGCTTGAACCCCTGAGCTCAAGTGATCTGCCTGCCCTGGTCTTCCAGAGTGCTAGAATTATAGGCGTGAGCCACTACATCCGGCTTATGACTGGGTTATTGAAGTCTTTGTATTTCTAATAACTTCCTTTGTCTTTTATCCCAAAACACTGTCCAAGGATACAGTTAGAACAAACTCAATGCTTCCTGTTGCCTGCTAAATAAAACATCTGAAATCCCAGCACTCTGGGAGGCCAAGGCAGGTGGATTACTTGAACTCAGGAGTTTGAGACCAACCTGAGTAAGAGCAAGACTCTGCCTCTACTAAAAGTAGAAAAAGTAGCTGGGTGTTGGGGCGGGTACTTATAGCCCTATAGTCCCAGCTACTCAGGAAGCTGAGGCAGGAGGATCACTTGATCCTAAGAGTTAAGGTTGCTGTGACCTATGACGACACCATGGCACTCAACCTTAAGGTGACAGAGTGAGACTCTCAAAACAAACAAGCAAACAAAATACCCAAAATACCCAAATGACATATCCTTGTCACAGAACATCTTTCTATCCTATCATCTAGGCACAACCTACGTGTCCTTACTCAAACAAGATATATTTTTTCATTTTCTCAACATAGCTTGTCTTCCTTTCAGAATGAATATCCATGTCTTAACTTCCCTCTGACGGAACTTTATACCACATTAAAACTCAGCTCAAATGTCATTTCCTAATTTACATGTCATTTTCAACTCCTTTATACTTTTGGAATAAACTGTCTTCGGTCTTTTCCTTCACACTGTGTCCTACATTTTCCTCTCCTTGACTGTAAGCTCTCTGAAGGTAGAAAGGGACCTTCTATCGGTCAACATGAAATCAATCCATCATTGTCTGCCATTATCTTATATATGTTGGTGCCCAATATATATATCTTTTAAAACTTGAGTAGTTAAACAAAGTACACTTGAAATCTGGTATACTACTTACTGATATAAAAAGGACTTGGTAAATGGTAGCATTTATTTATTTATTTATTTTATTATTATTTTTTTTTTGTAGAGACAGACTCTTACTTTATTGCCCTTGGTAGAGTGCTGTGGCGTCACATAGCTCACAGCAACCTCAAACTCCTGGGCTTAGGCAATTCTCTTGCCTCAGCCTCCTGAGTAGCTGGGACCACAGGCGCCTGCTACTACACCTGGCTATATTTTAGTATTTTTTTTATTAGTTATTTTATTTTATTTAATACAGAATCTCACTCTGTAGCCCTGGGTAGAGTGCAGTGGCATCATCATACCTCACTGCAATCTCAAATTCCTGGGCTCAAGCAATCCTCTTGTTTTAGCCTCCAGAGTAGCTGAGAATACAGGCAGGCACCGCCACACCTGGCTAGTTTTTCTATTTTTAATAGAGACAGAGTCTCATTCTTGTTCAGGCTGGTCTCAAACTTCCTCAACTCAAGCAATCCTCCTGCCTCATCCTCTGAGAGTGCTAGGATCACACAGGCATGAGCCATCATGCCTGGCTATTATTTTAGTATTTATGTAATGGGTGTCAGTAATAGAAATTTTACTAAATCTCCTACCAAAGGGGGAGAAAAAGAGTTTCTCATAAAGATCACATATAATTTCCAATCTGTTTTATGGTGTACGCTTTGAGAACAATAACACAATAACATGGTAAGGTTCCATTATTTCTGGGACTCAGTGTTGATGTGCCAAGGTGTCTATATCACACTATTAGGTTAATTGTGAGATTTTTGAGGGTAAAAATGGATTACTAATCCTTATTTTCCCTGACAAACCTGCCCTTATACTTAAACAATTTTTAAGCATGTCAAGAAATGGGTAAAGATCCTTTATGTTAAAGAAGGAGAGCTAATATTTTAGTTATATGAGATTACTACCTTTAAATGATGTCACAAAAAGCTGATGCTATACAGGCAGTCCCTGGGTTACAAATGAAATAGGTTCTGTGGGTTTGTTAAGCTGAATTCGTATGTAAGTTGGAACAGGTACATTTACCTATTATCCTAAATTTACCTATTTACCTAATAGCCCCAGTTCATAAGTACAAGTCCAATGTCAGTGGACAGTTGAAACTCAGGGAATGCCTGTTTGTAAAATAGGTGTAAAAATCACGGTGTAAACAGGAAAAGTAGTACTAAAAATGTATCAAGTATAAAATATACCATTTCTGTTATTTTTTCCAAAAGCAGCTCCTCCATTTGTACAATAAAAGCCATTTTTTCCACTTACCCATCATATTTGCTGGTTGTACTTTGCCAATTAAAGTGACGACAGACAGAAGTGATACTAGGATTTTTCCTGAACTTACAGACAGCTCTGCAAGTTATAAGACTTTGTCTTGTTCCTCTTACTTTCAGAAAAAGTATGTGTATGTGGGAGAGAAGGTGCAACATTTACAACAACATTACAAAGGCATGATAACACGGGCCTTGTGGATCACACAGACCACTAAATTTATCTCTGGGTGTTTATTCTATTATCAAATTACAGAGTATACTCATTCTATAGAAATTGTATTACTTTAAAAAGTTCTAACCACAGGCTTTATTGACACAGATCATTCTAAATCAAGAATTACATTTCTTTTCATACTTTACGGCTTACAGAACTCCTACAATGATGTTTGGAGGGAAGAAAAAAGTCAGTCACTTAAAAAATGGGGATAGGAGTGATTTAGAGTGCTGAGCATAAACACAAAGTGAGAACTCATTTTGCATGCAACCCCTGGTCCTCATGCTGTTAAATGACCAATGATGAATAACTCCGGATACCTTCTGCCAGGCTTAAAGGGTAATATGCCTCATTTTACTGCAACAAATGAGGCTCCTCCTCCTATCAGTCACGGTCCATTCCAATCAGCAGGGTGCCAATAAGCCAGAGGCTAATGAAAAGGGCCTCAGACAAAAAAGAAACAATGGAGTGCTCCCGAGCCCAACCCAGGAACTGAGAGCCCAATTTTTTAAACACTACAGTGCACATTTCAGTTAATCTTTATCATGCTAATGTTATTGAGTCTAAGGAACAAAGAAACTTATTTCATGAATTACTTTTAAACATCAACTTCCCTGAATTTCTTTTCTTTTGTTAGAGACTACCGACCATTTAACTATCCAGATTAAAACACACACACACACACCCCACACACACTTCTTCCCCTTGCTCTAAGGTAGAAATCAAAACATAAATTATCACAAAGAAGTCTGATATAATCAACAAAGTTAAACAGTCCTCTTGTTTGATCTCCTCTAAATTAAAGACCAAGTGTTTTGATATGGTATTAGGCACTGAAATAAACCAGATGTTTCTTCCTCTATATAACTCTCCATGGGCACAATCTTAAAGGGTTATTGTCTGGCAAATGTTCAGGGAAACACATTAGAAATGGCATGAATACCCAGGTTTTCCTTTCCTTCTATCTACCCTAGTTTATTATCTAAACTAATGCGTAATCCACAGAGCTTTGGGAACTTTGTGTAAATACTTTCATGTACAATTCTCTTTCTTGCTATCCTGAGATTAAGACCACAATTATCCAGGCTTAAACCTAAAATAAAGGAAACTTTGCAAAAGCATTATCTGGGCTTACATGTTTAATCACATAGTATTCTGTGTGCGCTTTAATACCTAAACTGAAGAACAAAGGTTGTACCCTCTGATGTTTTACACATGAAAGATCTTCTAAGACATATATCAGACAATTGGGGAAATAGAATTAATTTTTAATGACAACAGCATGGTGTTTCTCCATCTAAAATGAGATGATGTATTAAAAATTTCACATTCTAAAGAACTAAAAATTTCAAACTAGTTATAGCCACCATTTCCAAAGATCTGTAATGCCTAACATAAAATTCTGAAATGCACGCCAGACTCTCAAATGTAATCCTCATTAAGTTCCTTCTCCTCATCTTTTCTAATCTTCCCTATCCCCAGATAATGTAATGTTTTTGTTTTTCAATACATTTTAAGAGCACTAAGCATATAATGAAGTATAAATATGAGTCTATAACGGAAGTTAGAGAAAGACTGTTCAAGGAGGTGTCTGGTTGAGAGGGAGCAGCAGATGGATTGAAGGAAGGGATCTGAAATGTGCAGAGTATGGCGTGCAGTGATGGAGCAGATGGAATGCATCACCATCAGCTATGACAGAAATGATTTATGGAATGACCTGGCTGCTCCTGCCTAGTAACAACACAGGATGACAGAGTTGAGTTTCCATGACAACCAAAGCCCACCCACTAACTAGATTAAACATTTCTTCTCTGCCTTCCATTCATAGTGAATTTGGATTTTCTTTTCTGAATGCCATCCTGGTTTGGTTAGGATGCTGTTAATAATAAGGAAAGATATTCAAGGACTTGAATGGTAACCAAAAAAGAGCTTGAAGGGCCACTGAGAACATCACAAATTCTTGCTTGCCTATATGCCAACATTCCTTTATACACGTTTTCCTTGAATAAAATAAACAATTGACCTTTGAGGAAAAAAGCTCTCAAAATGCAGATACTTTTAAAGGCTGCTGGTATTGAAAGTTCAAATGTTATATATACTCTCGTATGTGAAATAATTTGTTAATGGACTCTTCCCAGAATCAGCTGAAGGAATACTGCAGGCCAATTAAATACCTGGGAGCCCCTTGGGTTTAACAGTATAGAATAAAAATTTCTTCCTAAATATGTAGTTTTCATTGGGTGGCAGTAAGTCTAAAAGAAGGTAAGATAATTCTCTTGAATCCTTGTTAATGTACTGTAAGACACGGTCACCGGAGCACTGCTCTTTCCGCAAATTTGGAGCAGTGGTTATGAGCAGAGTCTGACCTAGTCATAGCAGGGTTCTAATATATATGGGCTTTGCCCTTGCTAGCTTGTGATTCCCTAGGGCAAGCTACTTAATCTTTCTGAGCTCAAGTTACTTAACCTTTTAAACTTTAGTTCCTCATCTGTAATGTGGGGATAATAATGCCAACCTTACAGAGTTTTCTTGAGGATTAAATGAAACGGGGCAAGTGAATGCTTAGTATAAAACCTACTACATGGTAAACATTTAAATTATACCTGATAGTTTTTGTGGGTTTTGTTATTATCATTTCAACAAACATTTTACTGAGCTTTATTTTGTGTGGGGCTCTGCTATACAGCAGATAGATTTGACTTGGTTTCATTTCTCAAGAAGCTTATACTCAACTGCAGAGGATTATTTACAGAAACAATATATAAAGAGGTTTATCTCCTTAAATGTTTAACAGTTGCTTCCTATGACTCAGAGACTACTCATATGTACAGCAACTCGTATGTTTGACAGAGTTAATAGCATTCACAGATATGAAAAGACAGGCAACTCTGTGAGAATTCTAAACAGGCAAATTGCTCAGAAGGAAAGAAGGAAGAAAAATATAAAGAGAAATTTCAGAAAGTACGAAGCACAAGTGACTCTTTTCTTTTTTGTAGAGACAGATTCTCACTTTATCTCCCATGGTGGAGTGCCGTGGTATCACACAGCTCACAGCAACCTCCAACTCCTGGGCTTAAGGTGATTCTCTTGCCTCAGCCTCCTGAGTAGCTGGGACTACAGGCGCCCGCCACAACGCCTGGCTATTTTTCTGTTTTGCAGTTCGGCCGAGGCCAGGTTTGAACCTGCCACCTTATCTGGGGCTGGCGCCCTACTCGATGAGCCACAGGCGCCACCCACAAGTGACTCTTTTAAATAGATTCATCATGAATCTTTGTAGAGTACTGAATACATTTCCCTTCTAGTTTTAGCATTCCAAAAGAAGAAATTTTATAGTTTTAAGAATCACATGTTAAAACAGTCACTGCGTTGTCACCAATGTCTTGATGTGATATAAACTAACTGCTTAAGAAAAAACCATTCTTTCTAATCAGTTCATCAGTTTTATTCATTTTAGCGTGAGTTCTTCCACATACTTTTTGGCTCCTTGTTAAAGAAAGTTTTTTTTTTTGAAAAGGTTCTCATTTCCTGCCTCCTGACTAAATCAGCTGTAGTTAGTGTTTTGCCTTTGCTTTTTTCTTAAATTAAAAAAAGTACATAAAATACTTTTCATACTGGAAAAGCTCCTTATAAAGGCACTTTATTCTCTGGATCAAAAGAGTAAGTGAGTTGTCTTTCTCCATTCCACTTGACTTCTTTTAATGGACCACTCACTAAATATGTATTTTAAATAAATAGACTTAGTGATTAATCTCAGTAATTTTTCCTGTAACATTCCTTTTTTTTTTTTTTTTTTTTGAGACAGAGCCTCAAGCTGTCACCCTGGATAGAGTGCCGTGGCCTTACAGCTCACAGCAACCTCCAATTCCTGGGCTCAAGTGAGTCTCCTGCCTCCGCCTCCCAAGTAGCTAGGACTACAGGTGCCTGCCACAATGCCCGGCCATTTTTTTTGGTTGCAGCCGTCATTGTTGTTTGGCGGGCCTGGGCTGGATTCGAACCCGCCAGCTCAGGTGTACGTGGATGGCGCCTTAACCCGTTGAGCCACAGGCGCCAAGCCTGTAACATTACTTCTTTGTCCTCTTTCCAGCATTTACTGTACCATTGTGGGCTGACCTACAATAGAGTCTCTTAACAAAACTGGACTGTCCTAAACCCCTGGTAATATAGGATTATTTACTTTTATACCAAGAAAGTTGGGAAAACAACAAAATCAGCATGTAGTGTGCCTTGGTAGATTTTTGAGTGGTCTGTGCTATGTGAACTAAAGTTCTTGTGAGGTTCTTTTTTTTTTTTCCCCCTTGAGACCGAATTTCACTATGTCACCCTTGGTAGAATGCTGTGGCGTCACAGCTCACTGCAACCTCCAACTATTGGGCTTAAGCGATTCTCTTGCATCAGCCTCCCAAGTAGCTGGGACTACAGGCACCCACTACAACGCCTGGCTATTTTTTGTTGTAGTTACCGTTGTTTAGCTGGCCTGGGCCAGGTTTGAACCTGCCACCCTTGGTGTATGTGGCCCGTGCTGTAACCACTGTGCTACAAGGGCACCGAGCCCTTGTGAGGTTTTCTAAAATGAAAAAAAATGTCAGCAGGACCTCTGGTGGTCCCCTCTGTACGAAATTGTCTGACAGAATCAAGCATGCTTTCTTTAACAAGGAGCCGAAAATCACTGTCAAAGTGTTGAAGGCAGAAACATAGTCAGAAAGTAAAATTAAAACAACAAAACTCTTTGAATTAAAAAAATTTGAAAGGTTAAAAACATGCTAATTTCTCTTCCCTCACCTATTCTTGATTCATTAAAACAAAGACAGATATTTAAATTGAAGTAAGAAGGGCATTTGTTGTAGAGTTGGGGTGAAAAGGTGTTCTTGTAAGTTAATTTAAGGGCAGGTATCAATACAAGCCAGAATAGCTCTAAACATATAATGAAACTGATCTTGTAACTACACCCTTAAAATGCATTCAGCAGAATGTCTAAAATCAATACTCACAGATGCCAAAGCCTTTCCAAGTGCATCACCTGTTTGTGAACTTCCAGCAGCATTCCCTCTGGTTCCTGGACATTTCAAGAAGAGAAAAAAGTTAACAATTTTTGCAGGTAAGTAAGCTTTCTTTCTTTTTTTTTGAGACAGAGTCTCAAGCTGTCACTGTGGGTAGAGTGCCATGGCATCACAGATCACAATAGCCTCCTACTCTTGGGCTTAAGTGATTGATTCTCTTGCCTCAGCCTCCCAAGTAGCTGGGACTACAGGTGCCCACCACAACACCCGGCTATTTTTTTTTTTTTTTTTGGTAGAGACAGAGTCTCACTTTATCACCCTTGGTAGAGTGCCGTGGCGTCACATAGCTCAGAGCAACCTCCAACTCCTGGGCTTAGGAGATTCTCTTGCCTCAGCCTCTCGAGTAGCTGGGACTACAGGCGCCCACCACAACGCCTGGCTATTTTTCTGTTTTGCAGTTCAGCTGAGGCTGGGTTTGAACCCGCCACCTCTGGCATATGGGGCTGGCGCCCTACTTGATGAGCCACAGGCGCCGCTCAAGCTTTTTTTCTTTTTCATTTTTCTATTGTCATCTGACAACTGTTAACAATAAACCAGGAAATACTCTGCATGTGTTATACTTAGAGATGGATTCCTTATCAGTTTCTGTATGAATAAAAATAAAAAAATTGCTTGTCTACCTTTCTTTCATTTTTAAACTTGGTACTAAAAAATATATTGAAAGATAGGGGGTTCACTAGAAGTCCCCAAATTAGGTTTTAGAAAGTTTTGCCAACCCGAAAAGCTCACCTAGAATGCTATCTGATCCATTGATAGGAGGAGTGTGTGAGGCAGCAACGTAAGGTGAGCTGCTGGTGCTGCCACGATGAAAGCTGGACATTGGTGGAAGACTCGTGCTTATGTCCGTTGGTGAAACTGAGTGTGGAGGATAACTCTAGGAAAAGGGGGGAAAGAAACATCATCTATTAAATGTGTTTTCTAAAAAATATGCACAAGGGACAACTACCATAATAGGTCAGAAGAGCTCTACAAATTAGCAGCTGAGGAGTGCTACTACTATCATTTACTTTCTAAAAAGGTACAGTAAATGCAGTAAGCCTAGGAGTGATCCTTCAAACTTCAGAAGTTTTGGCAGAATCCAATTTATACTTGTAATCCAAAAAGAGACACAACTGAGGACAGAGTGTTGCACACTCTAGTCATATGTTATAGCCTACCAAGCGGTCATGTGAATGAAGGCTGCCATAACTACTGGACTGAGACATGTGGGAAGAGGAGGTCCCCAGAATTCCACCAAAACCAGGCTGGCTCATCCCATTTGATGAACTCCAAAGGTCAGAAGAATTGTGGGTCCCATCTAAGACAAAAAGAGAAATATAAAAATTTCCTTAGCTAATTTTTTGATTCTGATGATGTTTATAAAAATTCAAAGGGTACTCTTTATTTTTCCTTCCCTTTTCCAACCTAGTCTCCTATCCAGTTTTCTCCTCTCCAAACTGCATAGTTACTATTTTAAAAAACAAAGAATAAGCTTTATAGTTAGGGAAAAAATAATTTAAACCATACCAAGTAGGTAAATCATTACAAAAATCCTCAGAAAATCTAAATTCATATCAAGCAGGAAAAGAAAAATTCCAAATTTGGGGATAGATGGGATTTAATTTTTGGTTAAATGATATATATATATATATATAAATATACAAAAAAGTTCTTAATCCATAATAGAGAATGCACATTATATCTAACATTTTGAAGTTGTGGAATAAAGAAGTTTCTGTAACAGTAAACCTAAGTACTATAATTGATAATGACCATCTTATAGTCAAGCCTTCAAAGGAAAAGTGTCAGTAATGACGTCACTTACAAATATAAAGCCAAGGAATCATTTATGTAATAATTTATTGCTCTCATATAAATGCTTTACATAGTCCAAAACCACAAAAGACCAAATATAAATGATTTGCTAGACATGAATTAAAGGAAATGCAACACTTTTTTTTCTCTCAGTAAGTTTTACTCTTTTAACGGCATGTAAACTTTTTATTTATATTGGTAATTCGAGGTGTGATATGAATCCGTAATTTAAACAGGAAACTGAAGTTAACAGCTTTCATACATTTAAATTCTAAGATGAAGCAGAGCAGCTCTATTTATTTTTCTTAATTTAAGTTCTTTATAAACTCAATCAATACTGGATGGGCACTTGGATGGTTTGCTGGGTAATCCAACTAAATTGCAGTTAGCAATAAACAGAATTAGAAAACGAAAAAGCTGTATTTTAATTTACTTTAGCCAAAAAATACCTAAATAAATAATGTCTAAATATCTGTATAGGTATTCTTTTCCCCCACAGTATGTTAGAACACCAGGTAATACAAGGATGATATGGTAGTATTTGACAACTATTTAGTAGTACTTACCTTGCATAAAGAAAGTGCTAGCAAACATACTGGTCGGTGGCTTAGGAGATGGATAACTAGGAGATTCACGGTTGAAGTCATCTGAATTTGGGGATGGTGCATATACCTTAAAATTAAACAGTAAATTTAATTAAAAGGTAAAATATTATCACTAATTATGTAAAGTGAGTTCTACATTCCATAAAAGGTCTAAAAGGTCTATCTAAATAAATGCCTACCACAAATGCAAAGAATATTGCCTACGTCCTTATCAATTATGTCAAATTTAGCTGCTATCTACATGTCTTTTTAGTTAATTACTAACCTACTACTCCAAATATCTTTGTAATGCATCTTGGTGTGACAGTTATACCAGGTGGTTGAATAAAGCCATAAATGTTGGTTTGGCTTACAAAACACAAATCTCACACAGGCTCATGATTCAAAATCTGATGGAGCAAACAAATGTCTTTTGAATATAGCACAAAAAATTTGGGTTCATAAAATTCATTCTTTTCACTGTTAATAAGATTTACCAATAATAGATCTATTAAATGTTGTTATCCTTTGTTACAAGGTAACTGAAAGGCTTGACACAATTGTTTGGAAACCTGCTGAACCTGGTAGAGTTGGAAAATAAAAACCAAAATTCTAATGAGAGGTTTTAATTCTTTAATTTTAAGTACACTTTCAGGTCTGGGATAGCTTTAATAAAAATTTCCTTTGATAAACTCTTGCTTCAGGTAAGCAAACTATGAACATTTTAAATTAGCAAACGGTTAACATTTGCATTTTTTTGAAAACTGAGTGGGCAAATAACCTTAATGATCAAAACATGATCACACTATTCTCCTAACTACTGAAACTAAGAAGGAATAAATAATATTTGTATTAACTGTAAAAGAAAACTTCCAGAGGTCAGGGATGGCAAAGGTGAGTTATTTTGAGCAGCATATGAAGTAATTTATTTTGTTTTAGTTTGATCAGGGTACATCTATTAAATTTTACTGCCAAATAAAAACTCTAAGTGTTCACTTAAGTGGAGGAGAGTAAGTTAACATTATAATTATTGAAGCATGCGTTAAAAAAATTTATTTTTTTGCATAAGCATAAAAAAATTTTTGGAATACACACAAGAAACTTAATGATTAGATCTTTGGAGTTAGAATTGAGAAGGCCTATTACTTTACACCCTTCTACATAATTCGTTATTATTACCCCAGGTATATCTTTATATATACTAGTTATAGAAAAAGAATTAAGGAAGCACATCAAGATTAAAATAGGGGTCTAATTATTTTATTTACATAAACTATAAATTACATTAATTTCTTCTTTCTCTGAAACACTAAATGTAAAGACTTCTGGAAAATTACCCTAACTTCCCAAGACTCAATTTCCTCTTTTATAAAATGGTGCCAATAGTATCTGCACCAGGAGGTTGGTGGGGGTAGGGTGGATGATCAGAGGAGATAATATATAGGGAACGTTTAACACAGTGCCTTGTTCAAAGTCAGCAGTCAACAAGTTCTAATTAGGAGCAGTTATGCCACTAAATATTGCCCATATATAAAGTTTATCCTATATAAAAGGTTAAAAAGTCTGCTTTTATTCTTCTTGCTAGTCCTGATAATACTAGCACTGTATGACTTTTTAATGGATTGTCATTTAGGTTTGTTTCCTGCTTTTCACATCCCAAGGTAAAAACACACATCTTTGCTACCTGCAAAATTTGGGACATGATACCATATAAAGAACTATCTAGAAGGATCCTTGTTAGGTGAACATGGCAGATAAAATGGTTTATTATATGCAACAACCATACTTTTCTAGCTTAAAGCCATCATAAAATAATTGGGTGTACTGTATAAATGAGTTTGTAATCCATTATACAGACTTATAGGTAGGTAAAGTTTTCAGGAAAGGAACTGTATACTATTTTAATCAAAAAATCTAAATTTAGCCACCACTAGAGTCTAGAGTCTTGTGTCCTCTTTGCATATAGATTTTTCCAAGACAAGCTGAACCATCAAACAAAAAAATAGAGTAAATTTACAGACCTTATCAGAAATACAAATGAGAATCAAATCTATAAGATAGCACCTGGACATACACTTTTTTTGTTTATATTGCAGTAATTAATTTACTTCTCAATTTTATTTTAGCTACAATTTTTTCTTTTCTTTTTGGAAATGGGGTTTTGCTCTTGCTCAGCCTGGTCTTGAACTCCTACTCCTGACCTGAAAACAATCCACCTGCCTCAGCCTCCCAAAGTGCTAGGATTATAGGCATGAGCCGCTGTGCACAGCTTTGAACATATACTTTTTGTCACAAACATGTACTTTACTATATACATCATCCTTGCCTGAAAGTATGAATATAAAATTCTCTAATTCTATACAGGTTATGGACTGAAACACTATGTAAGCCTTTCACACTTGACAATTTTGAAGGAAAAAAAAGTCCAATTTTGAGGTGTCATATATCAGTTTAAATTACCACATAATTTGTCATTTATAGTTTCGACTTTTATTTTCATTCAATTTGCTATATTCCACACATGATAAAACTTACAGTTTCAAATTTTTTAAATGTTTGCAATTACAAAAGGAAGCAGAGGGATAAAGTTGGCTTTACTGATTTACACATTGCTGCTAAAGAAAGAAGAATGTGCTGATCAGATCTAGGTTATGTGATAGCTGTCATGGACAGCAGGGAAAACAAGATAAATCATACAAAGTAGAGAGAGAGACTTGCTATCTCTTACTCAAAAATTTTAAGGTTGCATGGAGAAAATGGGGCACACTTTAGAGAGAAAATGGGGCACACTTTAGAGATAAAGTTTGCTTTTAATACTAGTCTTCACAGACTTTGGAAAAACAGACTTATAAAGGATAGATCTGGTAAGTGAAAATGGCAAAAAACAAACAGAAATCCACAAACCTCTACATTATCACTTATGTACTAACACAAATTCAAAATTTTTATCATAATAAAAAATATTTTGAAATACACAGTTCTCAAATAGGCCCATCTAACATGGGCTAAATATCTTTGCTTTTGGTATCTTAACCATAGCTTACAAAAACATAGATGCAATGTTATGAAGCAGCAGTTGTGCCAGTCTTGATTTCTCAGATCAAAGAGTTCTTGCGGCAAAGCACGACTGATGTGGTCTCAAAGACTTTATTAACTCCAGATGGAGGGAAATAGTCAGCCAATTCCACAAAAAGAGCAAGTCTCTCTTAGTTACAATCAGTACTGGCCACAAATTAAAAGCAGACTGCTTATGTCATTCGATCACCTGCACCTAGATGCCAGTTTTTTTTCCCTAGTTATGATCTAATCATATGTTTAAATCTCAAGGATGATTTTGTATGACAACAAATAACCTTAAAATTAAGAGAAAGGAATATATATGCTTTAAGATGATTAAAATCTGCCAGGAGTCAAACTATTCTAAAGAGAATAGAAAAAGGTACAATTAAGTTATTTCAGATGTTCTATTAAAATGCAGTAGACAGATCCTTCCTCTACATCTCTAGCCTCTATTTCTGAATGCCAGGCTCACAGCAGCCATCACGGGACCATTCTTTTCCCAAGTGCTTATATTTTCCCCTCTGAGAATGATGTTAAGAGAAATTCTGAGTGTTCTGAGAATACACACTCCTACTAATTTTAAAGAACAGAATTAAAAATCTGAAACATATCTCCCTTTCACTATTAACTCTGGTCAAAAAGAACCCACATTAATACCTTGAATGTTCTAATGGCACCCACCCCAAAGGAAGTTTTTAAAAAGGATGGCATTAAGAATGACATTTACAATTACTCTTTATAGTGAGTACACAATTTTACTTGAAATGTTTTAGGTCATAAAACCAATCTGAGCCAAATCTGCAAAGATACATTTCTTTCTTCCTGCTTGGATGATTCAGTTTAATTACAAGGATAATCCCAAATTCAAGGCAGACCACTCTCTGTTTAGCTCTAGAGGCTGAAGCTGGGCACTGTGCTCCTGGTAGCAATATAGCAAGACTTCCTATAATTAATATTGGAAACATCCCTGTGAGACAGAAGGCATAAGGACTTTCTGATAATTACTGAAAAGAAGCAAAGTTATAGAAGATTTTGCAAAATAAGTTTTTCATCTAGTCATCTTCAGTAATAAGATAAAGTTAAAGCATTATATGATTCCCTATACTTTTTAAAAATAGATTCACAACCTCTGTGGTGCCTGATATTTTTACATGTCCCAGATGAGAAAGAGGTAGAAATATTCTTTAGTATATGAGAATAGTTATATATCTTAATTAAGATATCCTTCCATAGAAAGTAGAGGAATTCTTTAGATAAGTGCTGTCCAATAGAGGTTTCTGTGATGACCAAAATGTTCTGCATCTGTGCTATACAATATAGTGTACCTATTAGTCACCAGTCTATGGAACATGTGAAATGTGGACAGTACAACTAAGGAACTGGATTTGAATTGGTATATGTGGCTAACAGTTACTATATTGAACACAGCAGATTTACATCACCCTCCCTTACTCAGTAGTTTAAGATTATATACATTATTTTGAAAAGTATTCTAGGATTCTCATAAGCTCCAATGCCTATGAAAACCACTATCAGCCTAAATTTTCAAACATTTTGGAAACATCTTTCACCTAATTTGGAATAAAGAAGGGTGAAGCAGCTTATCCAATTTTCTGAACATGCTACAACACAGAACTAATTACCAAGATTCTGTTCTGTTTGGGCTTCTATTAGCTCTTTTGTCAAGATGATTTTAATAGCAGTTCTATTTAAGTTCCAATATGTTCAATATCATCACTTTAATATACCTTAATATGGATTTCAAATATGTAAAAGGTACACCAATAACAGAAATCTTCAGCACAATTTACAGCAATTTACAAAAATAACAAAACAAAATCATTTGGCTAATTTACCGTACAATCATAATTTTAAATGAAAACACAATAGTATATTCAGGGACATACACTTAATTTATTGATGTTTTAAATAATTATATTTTATATGAAACAGTAACAATATTACAAGATCAAGCTAAGCACTTAAAATATGGGGGTGGGGGAGAAAGACTCGGTCAATGGAAAAAGAAAATCCCAATCCAAGTTAAATTAAACTGTATATTAAAAAACTGTAATTAAACCTCTTGGCCTTTAATTTTAAAAATGTGCATATTTAAGAGTCAGCACTCAGAAAAACTAAGAAAGAAAAGCTAGATAATTATCCTAAGAATCTATTTTTTAGTGTTTAAATTATTGCCCATTAACCTATGCAAGTTCACTCATAATAATATACAGAATTACTATGACAAATTTCCTTATATTTCTGAATTCTATGGGATCTGCATTTAGCAAAAAAGAGGTTGTTTTAAAAAGAGCAAATAAAAAAAATTTTAATGGCTATCTATATTTACTCAGATAAGAGTGCTAAGAAGATATCAGAAGAAATTAATTTCCTAGAAAACATTTCCTATATTGTTTTCCAATCATTCTGGGTCCATTACTTTGTATGAATATTTATCTCATGTATGCAATAAGATATAAATCATATGAATACCAAGTATCTTTAACCTAACAGGCAAAATTAAAGTTTCTGAAATTTAGGTCTTCACTTTCCTGTTATTTCTTTAATTAAAAAAACATAACCCCAAAGAAAAAAATTAAAAAATTAAATAAATCCTACAATGAGAGACTAATTTAAGAATACCTTAGGATCTGAGAATATTTAACAAATGATAGATTTGATAAATAGCTCATTGGTTTCAGTATTTTAATATTACATAAAATTTACAAATTTTGCCATTAAATTCAACTTGCTACTACTGTTTTTAATTCCAAGCCTAAGGGAAGATATTTACATAGATCCAGTAAAAATACCACAAGAAGTGAAATAATAGGCATCATAAAACAAAATATCTATAGTAAAAGGACTGACTCAAGAACATACAGGCTATCTCTATGGAAAATTCTTTTCACTGAATAAGCCTGTTAAAAACACAACTAGAATTTTTGTTAAAGGGATAAATATACATTTATACTTTCAATGGTTTCCTAAATAAAAGGACCAGTATCTTTCCCCCCCAAATTTCCAGAGACATGTTTAGGGGAAAATAAAATGAAATTTCCTTCCCAGTAACAATAAGAAAAAGAATTCTGAGTTTCAGTGCAAAGCATCTTAAAATCAATTACTGCTCTTGCTAACATCTAAATCATATGATTCAAAACAATTGAATATTACTGGTTTTTAATTGTGAGAGTAATTCCTTCTTAGGTAAACCAAGCACATTTATATTAATTTTAAACTAATATTACTGGATTTTTCTACTGTAACTGCTATCATTTTTCTAATTATCACTTTTTTTCTTGAGAGATAAATTATGGAATTTCTAAGAGGCAAGGGTTTAAAACTTGTTTGCTAGGATAACACTCTGAACAAATCAATGACTGTCACTTCTTTGCTACCTCCGTTTTAAAGAAATTTAGATCCTACAATACTGTACTTGATCCTCCCTCTTCAATATGTTCATGAAAAGGATTTCACTTTCTTTCTCAAAAACATTACTAAACTAACCAGTGATGAAACCTCCTGGCAGGGCCTACACTGCTATTTGTACTCACCAAAATTAAAGAAAAAAAAAAAACTTTCATGGGCTCATACTCATATGCTAGACTCGCAGATGTTTTTGGTAAAGGGAGGGGGAAAAACAAACTAAGTAGATTTAAGATAAAATCCTTATCATTCAATATCTTTTAGCAGTCTATATTCAGAGATTTAAAAAATGACTTCATGTTCTGCCTATCATAAAAATGTTAGATTTAACTTTAATGGGCCCTCAGACAGTCTGGAAATTTGAATAAATTTAATTATACTTTCTTCCCTTATGTTAACTGGCAATAAATCCCCTACTAGAAAAGTAACTCTATATACACACATTGGTTTCTGTGTTTTTATTAACTGGAAATGTTTATTTGAAAAATAAGTCTTTGAAGCATTTACAATGCAATTTTAGTTACTTGTTACTCTAATTAACAACAACAACAACAACAACAACAACAGATTACATGGGCAATCAGGTGCCCAAACCATGGCTAAACCAATTTTCAGTATGATGAATTCTAGAAGAAGAAACCTAATTGTTTAATTTCCTGAGTTTTAAAACAAACATACCTGGGACAGTTTTAAGTTATTCATCTTAAAAACTGATAAAAATGTGCTTGTAAGTATTCAGAAAATTGCTACTCTGATCATATATGTAAAATGGAATTATGTGTAAGAGTTGCCCAGTGTTCTTCCCAGTTACATTTTCTTTTCAATGTAGTGTATTTTCATACAAATTGTAGTAAGGATAAATTTAGTTTAGTACTTTGCAATGGAGTCTACTTTCTTTTCCATGGATAATATAAAACAGAAAACCTGTTCTTGGGAGGTAGACCTGGATTCAAATTCTGACCTCAACAATTTACTAAGTGAACAGGGCTGAACTTCCTTATTTATAAAACGAGGTTAGGAACATCCAAAGGACAGGGCAATTGAGAGAATTAAATGATAAACATGAAGTTCTTGGCAAGTTCCTGGCACAGAGTAGCCCGCACAAACATGTTCACTCTGTCTCTGCTTTCACAGATCTCATCCAAAGAAATAACACTGAAAATTATGTTTCCAGCTTGAGTTTTAAAACCTGCGTTTCTGTGTTGTCTCTCATAAAATTAAAATAATCTCTTAATATAAAAAAAATAATAATCATGTCTATACTTGCTGAAATTTTTATAACTGGAATACTTTTTAACAGCCTAGAAAAATAAGAGGTTGATTGGACCTGAGAAAGACTAAAATGCCAGAAACATCAAGGTGAGAGAGAGAAAGAGAGAGAAAGAAAGAAGAGTTGTCTCTTGCTCCAATTTTTCTTTCCTTTACCTCTATAAGACTTTCTTCCTTTCTGCATAAAGGACATAATTTGCATCAGTGAAAAAAACTGAATACAGGCTGAGTCCTTTTATAAGTAAGGAACCTCAGAAATTCACTGTTCTTTGCTATTTTTTAAATCTCAAGAAAGTATATATAGTGTTCAAAAGTTTTAATATCTCTATTATAAACACACATAAATGCCTTACAACATGAAACATAGCTACATGAAACATGAAATATAGCTACACAAAAGTTACATATAATATAGAACATTAACTCCTCCTTTTAAACAGTAGGATAAATTTTTGGCTTTTCTTTTCTGCACATATATGCACAATTCTGTAATATTTCTTATAATACAATACTGGCCAAATAACAGTAGGTAATTCAATATAAAAAGAATTTTTGGTCTTTTCCTAGAGTTTGTTCAGTTTTACTAGATATTCCAAATACTCTTACATATATGTATAAATATGTAATTTGAAAACTTAAAAATAAAAACTGGAGAAAGGGGAAAGTATTCTGTTTAAAACCAGGTGCACTTAGGATCTGTCACTCCCTCATAATACGAAAATAATTTTGTGGTTGGGGGTCACCACAACATGAGGAACTGTATTAAAGGGTCGTGGCATTAGGAAGGTTGAGAACCACTGCCCTAGCGGGATATTAAAAATGAAATCAATGCAAACTCGTTAGCATTTAAAAAATTAACCCACTCTATTGTCTTAAAATAAATTGATAAAACGGCATTATAGAGTAAGCTTAAATTTAACCTGTTCATCACGATTATATGTAAAAATTCCCTATTTCACTTAAAGTGTAGCAATATTAATTAAAGTGCTAGTGCTTGCTATAAAGCACTGACAGGTAGATATTTCCCAATATATACTAACATCATGTATTACACAATGTAACTACATAATATATACTTTTCTTAGTAAAGAAAATTAAAGTCATAGTTTCTAACAATTTCTAAGAACATTCTAAAAAATTCTTAGGGAATAACTTTTAAAACTAGGGGTAAGTAAAAATAAAATACCTATAACTCCAGTGCCTTATGATTCAGAGGACTAAGACAATACATACCATCTATTTATACATTTTCAAGAACATAAAAGTCCCCTTTGACCTATATCTGGCACAATCTATCAATTTTCAGGCTATTCTCTCACATACCAACTCTGCCATCTACCATAAGCCTGGAAATACTTAATACTATGAAAGCTGTCTCTAACCCCCCACCCCAATGTAGAACAAAGAGAAATGTAAAGGAGTAATCTGTGCTCTTGAAAGAATAAAATCTAAACTCAATTTGCATTATAGTCTCTCTGCTTTAGGGGTCCTGCATAATTAATTTTACTGAACGTCCAACACACACACACACACACACATCCACATACTATTTTTAAACAGCTTTACTTAGAATTGGACACAAAAGAAAAGTATTTTCATATTTGAAAGACACCTGGCAACAAAAATTACATAAAGATCAAGTAATTTCACTTTATTATCCATCTAAATCTACCTTTCACATTCTCCAAAGTTCTGCTTAGATGGGCAGCTTGAACATATACTTTTAATAAGTTTAAAGATATTCTGGCTTATTATCAAGAAACTTAACCAAAAGTTCACAACCAAACACTGGCTGAGTCAAAACAGGCCTTAGTGAGTCCTTTAAGTCAGTGAATGAAAAAGTGCTTTGATTACTTCTCAGCACCCTGGTTAGCCATATGTTATTTCAAACATTTTCAAGTGGTAAAAAGGGAAGAGATATTCATATCTAATTTTATGCTTATTTTAGGAAAATGCAATTGAATTTTCTCTGTAACTTAAAACATCAGTATTAAAAATACTTCTCTACTTACCCTGTCACAAAAGCCACATAGGAATTTTTCATAGGACACTTAAGGGAAAAAATTTTGAAAGACTGAGAAGAAAAATATGGAATTTCTGTTATAAATCAAAGTTGTTATTGATTAGTGTAATGTTTTTATAAGTTACCAAGTATCTTACGAAGATAACTCCTAAGGAATCTTTCAAAGAAGTGGACTTTTTTCTTAGAATATACAAAATCCTCTGGCTTAAGGGTACTTTTTTGTAGAAATAAATAATTAATACAAAGCAATTAATTTAAAGAATATAAATTTTTTGCTTAGCAAAACAAAGTATTATTTTAAAACACTTAACCATGTGCTATAAATTGACCAGAAATACATTCTTTGGAAAATGTATAAATGCATTCTTTTTAAAAATAGTGACTTACTTTATGACTCTGCACAAGGTCAAAATTCTAGTTTGATTGGAAACAGATGGTATCCCAGAAAAGTCAGGCTCTGGACCTGAAACTCCAAACAGGAAATACGGCCCTCACTAGCTGACTGCTTTCCTTAATCATTCCCAGAACTTCATACTTGTTATTTTTATGAATATCCAAGATGACTTTCATCTTTTCTGTCCATCTACAAAGCATCAAATAATTCTCAATATATATGTATGTATGTATTTTATATAAAGATTTGATGTTTACAATATACAAAAACATCAAAACAAATGTACTTCCAAGCTCACTGCTACCAAAGACATCAGGCTAAATATAATAGCTCACAATTTCAAGTTTATTTTCTATACTATTTTTAAAATACAATAAGAGTCACTTAAATAAATATACAATCTAACGTGTTGCAGAAAAGGATAAAATAAAACCTCACAGATTTTAGTAAAAAGCAATTAAACAAGCTAGTTAGAAGCTCCATGAACAAAGAGAAAGGCTTACCGTTTTCCCATTGTAGTAATACATCAAAGAATTGCTGCCCATTCCAGGAACAGGATAAGCACAATACATGTTGATTTTGAAAATGTTACTGTTTGCTGCTAATGCCTACAGCTTCTCTCCAAGACATAGATCCACTCAGGCAAACAGAGTAAGTCCTCAGTACTAGGCATCCACACATGGATCTACTCAAAAGGAACTTATGCAAAACAGGACTAAACCAACTCACGGAGCACAGAGGGAGGGTTTATGCTGTAAGTAACCTCTTTCAATTTCCATCAAGTCCTTCCACTGGTGGAGGATACCAATAAGACAAAATCTGGAGTATTAAAAATGCCACTTGTAAATGCTAAATAAACAAAAGATACAGTATTTCGCAGAAAAATACAGCAAGGAATTATTAATCCCAAGGATTTACTTCATATGTGTGTAAATATAAATATATACACGCATATACAAAACAAGGCAAGCTAATAATAGAGCTTTTGCTAATTTCTTTTTAGTTGTAATTAAATTAAAAGCATTTGTGGCAGCGAAAACTTGCTTGCTACACCTCCAGTAACATTACCATCTGGCATGGTCTAAAGTTGCTTCAACTTTGATAAACACACGATCAAGTAATCAGGAATTGGAAACATTGAATCATGTGTAACAAGAAGGATCTAGACAGTTAAGCCTTGAACAAAATCATTTCCTAGAGAAAGCCGACTGTCAAGTAAGAACCTCTTAACTAGCTAGAACAAACCATAATATTTTTAACATATTACAATCATATTAAAAATAGAAAGGAACACATTTTATTGAAAAGTTAGTCCAAAAATCAGAAAAATTATCTTAAAAATCAGTCATCTGTTTTTAAAATGTGAATAGAGATTTTCAATTATTAAGCTCCTTGAAT
The DNA here is from genome assembly GCA_963574655.1 of Perodicticus potto. Taxonomy (NCBI): domain Eukaryota; kingdom Metazoa; phylum Chordata; class Mammalia; order Primates; family Lorisidae; genus Perodicticus; species Perodicticus potto. Next base: position 9,246 of record CAUYRH010157261.1, on the reverse strand, counting down.
TGCTCATTCATAACACCAATTAAAAGTTTATAATGGACTGCAGTCTTCTAGAACATACGTATTGATTCAAAAACTAAATAGAAAAAACAAACACGGTTTTGTTTTCCTTATATAAAGTATGAAAGGCTGGTGTATATACAGATAAAAATGTGCAGTCTAGCTTATAAACTAAATAAGGTTTCCTAAAAGTCTTTTCTCCAAGTTCATTACTGTTTAATATTTTATATATTCATATTTTTGTTAATGTCCAGATTTCTCAGAAAGGAAAAATCATCAGTGTGATAATAAATGTCTCAGGTTTTTCTACCTCGTTATATTTTGAAGTCAGTTTTCAAACACTTCTGTGAATACACGACTTACACACACAAACACATTTTGCTATTTTAAAATTTTCTAATTTATCTTTTGGTGTAAATTCCAATCCAGAAAAACAGAAGAACAACTTCTCTTTTTCTCTCATTTCCCTCCATCAAAACCTCTTTGTATTGTCTCTTCTTGTGCCTTGTAGGTTATAACAGGACTGTGTTAATCAGAATCAGAGGACAGCCCACAAGCTGCAAAACAAGGCACATCACTTTTTTAAAGGCACCTTTCATGGTGCAGAAATCCTCTATGAAATATTCTGGGAATATACTATAAGGGACCCCCCCAAACCTTCATTTGTATGAAACATATTGATCAAATTATATTAATAAAACTAAATCAGACAGTAAGGCCAGCTAACTTCACAATGTTTTAAAAGCTGATGGTATTGGAACAACAATAAAACCTCCCCACACTCTCCAGATATAGAAAAGGCTAAGCAGCAGCTGCAAAAGAACATCACAGCACAGCAGACTATTAAAATGCCAGTCTGCAGAGTGGTCTGTAACTTCCTCCCTCCTGAGAGACCACAAAGAACCATTTCAACCCTTAGAGAACTGTGTAAAAAGGTTTGATTTACAATTAACAATGCCATGCCTTAAAACCATTCAAGTAAATTTTAGTCTTTCATAGGCATAGTCTTTTCTCTAGTGACATAACAGCTACGCTTAAAGGGGGGGGGGGCGGCATGGAACCAACTAGATAAAATAAAATTTCCTTCTGCTATTATTAAAAATAAAAAAAAATCCTTTTCAAGAAAAATTGAATAGAGAGAAGAGGGGAGCCACAAAGCACTCAAACAACTTCAACATTTTCTTCCTATAATCATTGCTCCAATCTGAGAAAATTTTTATTATATTAGTTAATAAAACAATCACCTATAATACTTAAGCTCATTTCTCTGGTGCTTGACAGAAAACAGAGCGAATGCCATGTTGTCTGACAAAACAAACAGCATTATATAAATACAACTAAGCAACCTTGGCTATTGAAACACAATGAAAATTTTAATATTTCATTGTTAGTTCTTTATTTTAGCCAAACAATATAACCAAACTTCTTTTACTAATCAGTTTATTATTAAGCACCTGGGTAAGATCTGCTGTTAAACCCCAAATTTGAATGTAAAACACCATTTCCCCTCCTTGCCCCTTTCTCTCTCTCTCCTCTTTGGATAGAGGTTCATTCTATATCCCTGGATAAAGTGCTGCAGCATCAGCCTAGCTTACTGCAATGTTAAACTCCTGGGCTCAAGCAATCCTCTTGCCTCAGCCTCCTGAGTAGCTGGGACTACAGGGACCCACCACAATGCCTGGCTAATTTTTCCATTTTATTGTAGAGACGGGGTCTCTCTCTTGCTCAGGCTGGCCTTGAACTCCTGAGCTCAAGCAATCTTCCTAGCCTCCCAGAGTGCTACTATTACAGATGAAAGTTACCGTGCCTGGCTAACAGTTTCTAAACAGAGTTGATAAACTAATTAAAAGCTTTTGCTTACACTTTTCATTCCTTTTCTCAAAAACATAGATATTAAATCCATACATGTGTAAGGAAGACCTCCTCTACCAATGTGCATCACAGGCACCTGGTATGCACTATTGCCTAAATTTGAGAGTAGAAACTGGTACTTAAAATAATGAAAAAAAAAAACCAAAAAACAAACCCACTTATTATACTAAACTCTTTTCTCAAAAACAATAAATCATCAAGAAAACTGGTGGTAATCTAAATAAAGTATCTCATTCCCATATCCTACTTGTATGCAATGGTAAGGCTTTTTAAGTTTGTCACCCCTCAAATACCTTACCCAAAAGGCTGATGTAGGTAGTCATTTGCTTTATTGCAATTAGAAATTATCTTTTATAAGAAAGTCTTTTTTCTCTTCCTTAAAAATATTTTTATAAAACCTAATTTAATCTATGCAACAGCTGCAGCACATTTTTTTCCCTAAGAAGAATCATATTACAGGGAATATGCACATAGATGGATCAAGTGCTGCTCTGGCCAATGCAGTTGTTTAATCTTTGCCTTTTTTTCCCTCAAAGGAACATGTCAAGGGTTAATCCTGTGACTCAGTCTGACAAAATGAGTCAGCTGGAGACAGGACCAATTTTTAAACCTGATTTCAGACAGGCATGCAGTCTGTGCAGGAGCTTGAACTGTCAAGCACTTTTTATCCTGAATTGTTTCCACCAACAATTCTACATTATCACTTGTTATTCTAAGATTATGTGATCTGACTTTAACATTAACATCACCTAGTACAACAATATAAAAAATCACCAAGTTTTATACCAAGCCAGGCATTAATGAGGGCAGTGGCAGCATGATTAATCAAAATGCCAGAGAACTCTGGAAAAAAAATGACTTGGGGCTATACATCTTTTATTAGCAAACTAATGATTCCTGGTTTAAGGATTATTGCATTTCATGGATTTTCAAATATTCTTTTCCCCACTAAATTTTTAGGATGTTTTAGGATGTGACATTTATTGCTATTCTGATACTCATCAAGCAAAGACCTAAGCAGATTAAAAAAAATCTTTCTTTTTAGAGACAGAGTCTCACTTTGTCACCCTCTGTAGAGTGCGGTAGCATCACAGTTCATAGTAACCTCCAACTCCTGGCCTTAGTTGATTCTCTGGTCTCAGCCTCCCGAGTAGCTGGGACTATAGGTGCACAATGCCCGGCTATTTTTTTTGTTGTTGCAGTTTGGATGGGCTGAATTTGAAACGGCCACCCTGGGTATATAGGGCCGGTGCCCTACTCACTGAGCCACAGGCGCTGACCCTCCCACCCCCACCAAAAAAAAAAAAATCTTTAATTTGTTTCGCTTAAGCAATTTACTTCTTAAGATTTAGGAAAACATGTTTTCAAAGAGAAAGAATTTTCAGGACTTCATTTTAAATTCCAGGCTCCCATACAAAAAATTCCTTCTTATTTTTCTGTTGATTAGGAAATAGATCTTCCTTGGGGAGCTATACAAAATTTCTTGGAATTACCTATGTAGTATTTTAACTATTTTATTAGCTCATCTTTATACTGATACTTGGATCACTCTAACAGTCATCTATTTTTCAAACTATCTAAGCAAGAATGTTTTAAAAGGCAACAAAATTCTAAACAGTTTTCAAAAGAAAATTTTAATTGGACTGAATAACACATCTTGAATTAGTTAATAAAGGTCAGTTAATGGTTAATCTTACTGTACAGTTTTCTAAAATAAACAGGCAACATTCCACTGTTCCAAAAAGCCAGAAGATCTGGCTGCAAAGTAAATCTAAAATCCACTCAGAGGATTCCTCATAAAAGTTTCAACATTATTTCTAAGTGAATCAATTCTTGGAAAACAGTCTTTCTGAGTAATAAAGCCAAACTTAAAAGTTCACATATGAATAATACCAAAAATGAATTCTTCATTTTCCTAAAGGATAGATTCAGTAAATAACCAATAAATTATTGGTTACAAGGGAGGTAAAGGTGAGGATGGACTTAAAAGGATTATAAGTGAGAGAATCTCTAAGTGGGCAAATTGAAGGCAGAATATTCTTCCCTGATACCTTCTCTTCCTTAGTTGCATGGAGGTGACTTTTGAGTGAATGCTGTCTCCTAACTGAATCAGACACCAAAACCCTAGGCTTTATATCTGAATATTACATTGCAGATTTTTTCAGTATGTGTTATTCTGTAAATTAATAAGGTCAATTCCTATGTGCTCAGGAAGTAGGTCTTCTGGTGGTCTCCTATCATCTTCACATACTAGAAAATTTACTTTTCCAACAAAGAAAACAAGAATATGAAGCACCAGCAAAGTAATGCATCCCTTTAAAACCAGTCCACTAAAACTCAATGCACATTATATAAATATAATAGTGTTATTGATTTGAAATGTATAGTACATGTCCTAATTCAACAATCACTTTCATCTTGTTGATACCCAGGTCCATCAGTAAAAAGGGTTTCCAATTAGTATATTTCCACTGCATGAAAATCTTAAAAATCAAAGACTGGTTTTGTAATCTTTATTCATGTGATATTCTTTTTTCTTTTTTTTTTGTAGAGACAGAGTCTTACTTTATCGCCCTTGGTAGAGTGCTGTGGCGTCATGCAGCTCACAGCAACCTCCAACCCCTGGACTTAGGCGATTCTCTTGCCTCAGCCTCCTGAGTAGCTGGGACTACAGGCACCCGCCACAACGCTGGGCTATTTTTTTGTTTTGTAGTTCTGCCGGGGCCGGGTTTGAACCCGCCACCCTTGGTATATGGGGCTGGTGCCCTACTTGCTGAGCCATAGGCACCGCCCTATTCATGTGATATTCTAAGAAACAACTGCTCCATTTAATTCTGAACTGTGAATACCTAAATCTTATCCAAATCAATAACTACACTTACAGCTTATATTAAAAATTAGTCTGCATGCTGGTACACAATTTATGGCTTGGTGCCCATAGCTCAGTGCTTAGGACGCCAGCCACATACACTGGGGTTGGCGGGTTCAAATCTGACTCGGGCCTGCTAAAAACAACGACAACTACAATTATAACAAGAAATAGCTGGGCATTGTGGTGGGCACCTGTAGTACCTGCTACTTGGGAGGCTAAGGCAAGAGAATCGCTTAAACCCAAGAGTTTGAGCTTGCTGTGAGCTGTGATGCCACATTACTCTACCAAGGGCGACCTAGTGAGACTATCTCAAAAAACAAATAAAGAAACAAACAAGCAAACACCCCCTGCCCCAAATACCTAAAGTCTAAATTAAGTGTTAGAAATGCTTAATGATTAACAAAATACAAAACATCTATCTGTATAGCTGATGAAAACAGCTAGGTAAACTGTATTTTTAGGGCAAAAGAACACTTGTTTAATTCCCCTTTTGACAATCAAGGGATTATAATGAGGATGTGTAAAAACAGCCCTATCTTCTGGAGGAGAAAGCAAATAAATCTCTGAGGTAAATAAACAGTATCCCTCTGACATCAACACGAACAGAACTGACAGATCATACAAAGCTTCTAAAAGGCAATCATTAGCTACCTCTTCAAATGAGATAGAACTGCAATTACTGAGAATATGTAAAACCTGAAGCAATTTGTACAGTTTCTTTTGATCACAAACTCACTATGACAAAGCAGTTTTCTTTGAAAAATTAAAGTGGGTGGCCCTCCTCGCCCTTATGATTCTTGCATCTCTTGGCTGTCCCTTTCTTTCCCCACATGAATTGCAGTTTGTCACTTCTCATTTACCACTTGAAATAACATGGTAAGAAAATCATTAACTATGTTGCAACTTGGTAATTTTCCTGCAGATGGCTCTATAATCACAGGACTGCCTAAGTGTTACGTGTGTGTGCACATTAAAAAAAAAAAGAAGAAAAAAGATGAGGAGGATCTCTAGGTTTTAAATTCTTCAGTAAACCAGCCTTTCCGAAGAGCTTTCAAGAGTGGCACAAGGTTTTGCACTATTGAGTTGTTAGGCAAATTAACAATAAAACAAAACTGTAAACAAACAAAGCTATTAATTTAAATCATCTGTAAAGGTTAACAATTTTTGAGTTAGCTGTCCCATAAAGAAAGTGCTACTCATTCTTTTTGTTTCTTCTTTTGGCATGTGCAATTTTTTTCTTCTGAGTTGGAAAGTGCCAGATTCTTTCAATTTATGAGAAATGGAACAGCACTAAGATACTCTTATTTTCAATTTATTTTTAAAGAGACTTAGTAACATCTGCATCTTAGCCCAGAACCATTTCAAGAATCTACAATCCAAATCTCTAAATAGCTTATACATTAAGTTTTTTCTGGCCTCCAATCTATATTTTTGTTTCTATAGGAATTCTTGCTAGTGGTAGTAATTTTTAAAATACTTCGTTTACCTCTGAATATTGAGAGGTTACCAAAGCATCCTGGCTCACATTTGTATGATCACGTGATAAAGCAAAGCTAATTTTTGCTATACTCATCACTGAAAGAAATCATGCAGATTCTAAACTTATGAAAGGACTATCTTTTAAGAAAGATTTCTGACTACTAAAATTTTAATGACCATTTTTAATGAAAGCCAAATAACACTTCATTTAGAAAACATATCTAAGGAGAGATGATAAACCAGGAGGGGATGGGAAAAGGCGTCAGCAGTGCCTTTTCAACAAATAACAAAGTGAAACAAGCACTATTTGACTAATATTTAGTATGCTTCACCAGTGACAGGGATATGCCACTCTAATAATGACAAATGTCCTTTACAAGATTGGAAAACATACAAAATTCGGAAGAAACTTGCTAAGCTACTTAGTCTATGTATCTATGTCACAAGTATATGTAGTAGGGCAGAAGTATTCTCTCCACAACCCATTGGTACTCTATTTATATCAGATAGGTTGCTCAGGTCCCAGAACACTGTGGAGTTTTTTAAAATCATATAATACAAATGAATACTAACTAGAAGTCAAAAGAGACAAGGATCCAGGTTTCAGCTCTATATCTTAGGAGGCATGAAATCTTAGGGTAGGTCATTGACTCTTCCCACACCTAATTTTCCATTTCTGCAACGTACAGGCATTTTTTTTTTTTTTTTTTGAGACAGAGTCTCACTATGTTGCCTTTGGCAGAAGTGCTATGGCATCACAGCTCACAGCAACCTCAAACTCTTGGGGTTAAGCGATTCTCTTGCCTCGGCCTCCCAAGTAGCTGGGACTCCAGGCTCCCACCACAACATTCGGCTATTTTTGAGTTGTAGTTGTCATTGTTGTTTAGCAGGCCCGGGCTGGGTTTGAACCCGTCAGCTTGGGTGTATGTAGCCAGTGCCTTACCCATTGAGCTATGGGCACCACCGAAGTATAGGCATTTAAATTAGGCCGAAGATTTTCTAACCATTTCACCACTAATAAAACATTTTATAATCTACTCCACCCGAAAACTCTGAATTCCTCTTTTGAAAGATTGTTTCCTAGACTTTTAAAAATTGAGTTATGGTGAGTATTTTTCTCTCTTAAAAAGAAAAATCAAAAGCCATTCAGAACTTCTGATTAGAAGGGAAATGAAACATTGCCATACTGAACTAAAATAACTCTAGTGGAAAGAAATCTGATGTTTTAGTATGAGTAACTATTTCAGTTACTACACAATTTATAAAGTTTTACTAAATATTTTAAACCATGTCATATTACTATTTTCTAGAGACCCACAGTTGTGACCTACTAGCATAGATACCCAGTGTTCATTTGAATCTTAAGTTGTATTTTTATAAATATATATGCAAGTGGCATAACTAAATGCCTAAAGCTTCACATGGTAGGCTGATCCAAAAACATAATTACAACTTCTTAGTTCTAAGAGTCCAAAAGCTTTTCATTCTAATAATATTTATGCCAACAAGGGAAGTATGTGCATGTCTGTATAGGGGTTAGTTACAGAATTCTGTTGCCTAGTAATACATTCAGTTAAAATTATCTTTCTAAAATGATATGCAGCATCTGGGAAAAAATGGTAATAAAAAAGTAAGAGTTGAGACCTTATCAGTAGTAACAACTCTTGCCTAACTTTCTCATTATTTAATTTGCTCAGTAAGAATTTTGGTATCTCAGTAATGTGCAATTTCAGATATTTTATGTGAATATTGCATCATCTGGAAAATAAAAGATGGTGGCTCATGCCTGTAATCCTAGCATTATGGGAAGCTGGGGATTGCTTGAGTTCAGGAGTTCAAGACCAGCCTGAACAGGAATGAGACTCCCATTTCTACTAAAAATAAATAAATAAATAAGAAACTAGAAAAAACTTGCTGGGTGTGGTAGCATGTGCCTGTAGTCCTCGCTACTCCTGAGGCTAAGGCAAGAGGATTCCTTGAGCCTAACAGTTCTAGGTTGTTGTGAGCTCTGACGATACTAAGGCACTCTAACCAGGGTGAGACTTTGTCTTAAAAAAAAAAAAAAAAGAAAAGGGCTTCCTGCATTGTGATTTTTCCATACTTCTGTCTTGTGATGATCATAGCCCTAATATTTTTAATTAGGTCAATCCTTAAATGTAATTACTACTGATGACTGAATTAGCTGTAATTTTCCAATTTTTTTTTGCAAAAATACTCTTATTGTGGGGTATAATTAGTAATTGATCCTGTAATTAATGGGCAAAACAGGGCAAACAATTCCAATTCTTATATGAAGAAAGCAAATTAACATTTTTCGATATGAACAATCAAGGAGGAAGTTGGAAAGTACAGCTTACAGTATAAAGTTATTAACAGGTGATAAAAAAATACATTATGGATATATAAAATACCTCTGCTACCTTTATTTTGTTCCATTAATTTAAAAACCACTTCCTGAATATTACCTCTCGGAGGACAACACTACTCGACATAAAATATTAAAAAGTTTTCCTTTCTTTCTTTTTTTTTTGAGACAGAGCCCACTACTCGACATAAAATATTTAAAAGTTTTCCTTTCTTTCTCTTTTTTTTTGAGACAGAGCCGCAAGATGTCGCCTTGGGTAGAGTGCCATGGCATCATAGCTCACAGCAACCTCCAACTCTTGGGCTCAAGTGATTCTCTTATCTCAGCCTTCCAAGTAGCTGGGACTACAGGCACCTGCCACAACGCCTGGCTGTTTTTTTGGTAGTAGTTGTCATTGTTGTTCTAGTAGGCCCAGGCTGGATTCGAAGAACCTGCCAGCTCGGCGTATGTGGCTAGAGCCTTAGCTGCTTGAGCTACAGGACCTGAGCCTCTTTCTTCCTTTCTTTTCTTTTCTTTTTTTTTTTTGAGACAGAGCCTCAAGCTGTCACCCTGGATAGAGTGCCGTGGCATCACAGCTCACAGCAACCTCCAATTCCTGGGCTCAAGTGAGTCTCTTGCCTCTGCCTCCCAAGTAGCTGGTACCACAGGTGCCTGCTACAGG
>CAUYRH010157259.1:0-38928 GCA_963574655.1 Perodicticus potto | reverse complement strand
ATCCAGAAACTTAGTGTAATGCCCTGCTTTATATTTCTTTGACTTAACATTGGTTTCAGAAAGAATCTTTGCTACCTAGAATTTACAGTCTCTGTTTCATGGCAACACTGGATAATGGCTTTGTGAAATTTTAAAAAATTTTATAGCATCTGTAAACAAAAATGCCAAATTATTGATGGTTACTTGTTGCTGCTTCACAAATAATTATAAAATTAATGTTAAGGAAGCCCATTCTTTCATGTTAAATACTTGGGGTGGGAGGGGACAAAGGGAACCTTTTCTTAAGATGAAAATAATTACTGCTATTTTAAAATTTCTTGATCACTGAGGATGACCCTTCTAATATGATTTGAAAAGCTGTACCAGAATAGGCAGAGCTATTTTCCTGTTTACATTTTTTTGTTTTTTGGGAGGGGGGCAAAATTGGTAGGTGTGTCTAATTACTGTTTACTTCATTGTTACATTGCAGTAAAAGTTTTAAAACAACCATTGCATGTTTGCTTTTGATGTATCCCTTTGTACAATTAGCACTTTGGGGGCCAATGGAGAAATGCAGCATTTACTCTCCCTTTCTTCCCTTTCCCTCAGCACAAGTGTGTTTATCAGCAAGTTGTGAGTCAAACTTAACACCCTTTTTTAAAAAACACAAAATGCTGATTCAGTTCAGAATGAATGCAAATGTTTCAAAACTGGGTTTCTGATATTTGTAAATGTTTTTCTTTATTAGATAAGAGTGTATTACCAGTAAAGTCATTAGAATTATATTGTTTGCAAGAAGAGAAAGTAGACAGAACTATAATCCAGCATCTTTTACTACATTGGAAAGACTGATGAAATCTCTTGGAAGGGTGGGGAGATGTGGCTGGAAAAGTACTTTGGAAAATATACAATCAAGTTATCTCATGGCATATTAAAAGAAAAATCTTAATAGCAGTGTTGGCTTTTATTTGGAATTTTTCATTTCAATTTTTTCTTTAGAATACCCTTCATAAGCATTGTTATTTGGTTGTAACAAGGGGGCAGATTTCTGGTTGTTCAGTTTTTCAAATCTATTTTTCTGAATATAAACAAGATTATTTAAAGGAATTTTTTTAATCACCTAATACTGAATAAGAAGATGAATTTGCACAAATTTCTCCCTGCGTAATCTCTTGCAGTGTCCTTAGCACAGTTCGGTGATGACTTAAGCTTTTACATCATGCACTCTAACCTATCTCGTATGAAAATAAATGAAATCATGATTTTTCCCTCACAGTGTATCATGTTTAATTTTCATGTGTTTATTTCATAAATTTGAAAGGCTTTTGGACTTTGTTATTACTGTATGTTTTGTAATGGATCATGCATAATGTCTCAGAATTAAATGAGGACTCATAAATACATTCATCTTTCAAGTCAGCAATGAGTTGGGAAGAGGGGTGGTGTTTCTGGTCGAATAATGGAAAATTCTCATTTATTTTACAAAACTATATCTGCTACCTTGTTACTCAGAGCATAGTGAAAACTGGAAAGAGGAAAACAAAAAGCCAGGAGCAGCCTCTTCTTTTCTGTGGAAAATGAAACCAGAAGTTGGTGGCATGGAGCCTTTGTCCTTGGACAACAAATCTACTGATAGTAAGATTAATAATTGCCAGAAGAGAGCTCAGGCCAAGTTTTGACCGTTCTTTATAATAACTTGTTTATCTGCTTCTTAAAGGATCAGTCAAGACACCATAAAGGAAATAGGCTTTTTGTGCCTTTTGCTGTTATTGTTTAATTTACAAACAGTTTTGGTAAATCTCTCAATGTAAGTGGCTGTTTGACTTTGGAATTTTGCATTTGAGGTATACTGTCAACTATTTCTTGAAATATTTTTATTGTTCAGTTGCTCTGGGAAATGTGAGGAAGCCTACATTTGTATTTGTAAAATTCTTATGCCATCCTCCAGTCAAATATTTCTTTTTATTGTTTAAAAAAACTGAAATGTTCTAGTATAATTTTTTTTTCCTGTACCAGCTGGCTTAGGATTCTAGAGAATTGATTATAAAATATTTTCAATACATCCAGCATTGCATTTCTCATTTTTTAAAATGATTCTAACACATAGAATCTTAGATTGAAAGTTAGCAACACCTATATCACTGATAACTTCTATTTTCTTCCATAGTTGGTGAATGTAGCATGTAGGAGACCCAAGCACACACAGATCTATTTTATTGGATCTCCTGGGTTTTTTCTCAACTAACACATCAACACAGAGGCTGTTTGATGGGATGTAAGTCAAGGTACATGATGGCTTTAAGAGAGTGCAGTAGAATTCCCAGTTTTTCTATACTTGTCTTATAGAAGCCAGCCTGTGGCTGCTACAAAATACTTTGCCAAAGGCAAGCAGTTTCAGGGAATGAGTATTTTATGACCAAGACTGTTTTGGTGGGTTTTTGTCCTTTCAGTTGGCTTCCCTGACCCATTTTCTACTTGTCCTTCTAAGCCAGGGGTTGGCAGACTACAGCTGTATGAGCCAAGTTTGGCTTTCCATGTTCATGTAGTCCATGTGCTCAGAATGGTCTTTTATGTTTTACACGATTTATCACCTGAAAGTTATGGTTTACATTTCAGTGTCCACAATACAGTAGACCACTCAAGTAACCACTCAGTAACACACTGGTCAGTGTGAGGAACTAGGCCTACTCTACTGATCCATACACATGGTTCGTGTGTAGTCTCCGAAAGTAAGCTCAAGGAGCTTACAGTGTGGGGAAGTGGTCAGGTATCGAGATTCTATTGTTTCATTGAAAAGAGTGACGATCATTTATTTACATAGTGTTTATAATTACTTTTGTGCTACAAAGATTTGCTGTTAAATAGTTGCCCAGACTATGTGGCCTGCAAAGCCCAAATAATGCTGTCTGGCCCTTAAAGGACAGTTTGGCACCTCTGTTCTAACCTGACTAGGCCATCATATGTTAAACTATATAATGGTTTTTATACCTTTTCTGATATTCTTGGACTTTTGTCTTCAGGCCTTAGCTTCAGTTTGGTGTCCATGTGACCATTACAGGCTCTTTCTGGGGAGTCATATAACCCCCCATTATCCACTTAAAGGAGCTTTGTGTGTCTGATGGGTTAGCCCAGTGGCGTCTCAGCAACTGCTTTGAAAATTCATCTTTGCTGTTACTGTTTCTTGTTCTTAGAATAAGGTAATGAAGTTCAGCACTGAGCACTTGGCATAGTGGTAGATCAACCAAACCAGAAAAGTCATAAATACATCTGAAAATCTTTAGGCCCTGGGAGCAGCATCGGAGCAGTTGGAGGAAACATCTTAACCAACAGCTGGAAGACGAGTGGCAGAACCCTGGAAGGAGGAGTATGGCAGTTGGGCCATTCAGGTGACAAGGTAGCTTCCAAAACTAGTTTGGGGATGGGAGGATGAGGAGGCTGGTTATGAGGCACAGAGTAAAAACTTGGACTTGCTGGGAAAGGGCTGTTTGTTGTGGGAACTGCAAGGACAGTGATGAGTGACAAATTGGTTATAAAGCCTTCACTACAGTGAAGTTGAGGTTTGGAAAGCAGAGGTCCTTCAGGTAGGATTTTCACCATGAAGAGGAGGCTGGGAGAACCAAAGAAACAGTGATGACAAGTTTGCTTCATGTGTGGTGCTGTGGGTACCATACTGGTCTCTGCCATTGAGCTTGAAGTACTGTGACAGAGACATCTTACTGGTAATGGGTCTTTCAGGTATAACTCAGCTTGGCTTCCAGGAGCACAAATTGGGAAAGTCATTCTAGCCTGCCTCCTGTCTTAGTCAAACTTAATTCATTCTTGTTGCCTTTGGTTTAAGCCCTCCTCATCTTCCTGTTCCAGAGCTTCCCAACTCAGCTTTCAAGAGGTATAGCTATTCAGAGATAGTGGTGGTCTCCAGGCCATGGAATGGTTTCCAGGCAGCTGGGAAACCTGACCACCTTAGCCCCAACCCCAAGCAGCCTCTTGTTTCCCCAATGTGTGTGCTAGTATCACATGTGCCGTGATGGAAAGATCGGAAAGCTGTAGCTTCCGCTTCTGTTAGCTCTTTAGATGGGCTTTGTGTAAGTCAGTGTTCTCCAGAAAAGCCAAAGAGATTTATTATGGGGATTGACTTCGTGTGGTCATGGGGGCCTAGAAGTCCCACGATATGCTGTCTGTACCTAGAGAACTAGAAAGGCCAATTGTGTAATTAAGTCCAAACTAAGACCTGAGAAAGTTCAGTATATGGAGGGAAGTTGCACTGTTAAAGGCTTAAAATGTCCAAGGTCAAAAAACGGCTTTCAGCTCAAGAAAAGAGTGAATCAGTTCTGTCTCGGTGTTCCATTTGGGCCCTTAACAGTGGGAGTAAGTAATGCCTCCTTACATTGGTGAGGACATTCTTAATCTATTGGTTCAAATGTTGATCTCTTTCAGAAACACTCAGACATAACGCTTTACCATCCCTATCTAGGCATCCTTTTACCCAGTCAAGTTGACAAAAATTAACCATCACAGGCTTGTTCCCTATAAATGACCCCCCACACTTAAAATGTGCCTATCAGAACTGGAACTGCCAGTAACTGGATCCTGAGCTCAGTTACTGATCGCTTCTATCTCTATTGACAAAGTCCTAAGTTGTCTTGAAACTGCACAGTTTATAGTTGGCTGCACAATTAATATGAGCCATGAGAGTTTTGTTTGCACACAATAGAAAGAATGCTTGATACATTATTTGAAGATTTGTTGAGAAGAAATATTTGGTGGTGGGACTATGTCTTAAAAAACTTGGGGTTGGGATTCTTCCTTGGATGATTTGATAAACACAGAAAGTGATTTTTGGCAACATTTAGCATTTTAGTCTATTTTAGAGTTTTCCTCCCAGTTTTTTCTTTTAGTCACTTATGGCTGCTTCTGCTTACTTGACACCATTTTAATTTTTATATTGTCTCCTGTTCATAGTAAATTATCCAAAAGCAAAGTTATTTTTACTGATCAATTGCATATTACTTTAATTGTAAAATGTTTTTAGTCATGTCTTTTAAAGTGTTTATAACTCAAGATGGTTGTATAATTTTTATATCATTTTTGCAGAAAGTATTAGCAGTTTTTTGTCCTTATGCCATTTCAAACTTGCAGATAAATTAGAGGAACAGCACAAGATCTCCCATACAACCCACCACCACCACCTTTTGGGAACTCTTTTAAATTTTATCCTCGTCCTCAGTGTCTTCCATAGCAAAGGGTACAATCCAGGACAACGTGCTGCAGTTGGTGCATTTCGTCTCCTTCAGTTCATTTTCTTCACCCTTCCTCGATCTTTAAGACGTTTACTTTTTTTCCCTTCTTTTCTTTTCTTTTTTTGAGATTGTGCAACGGTTGTCTTACAGGATGTCCCCAACTTGGGGGTGTTCGTTTTCAGAGGAAACATGGAAGTGCTACTGTGCTCTAGTTGCGTCCCATGTGGTGGCGGTTTGTGCTCTTACCGCTTGCATCCACTTTGACCACCCAAGGAAGGTGGTGTCTCCCCGGCTTCTCCTCTGGAAGGTTATTCTTTGTCCCTTTGTATTTTGTTTCAGTATTTTATGGGGAGTTATTTTGAGCCTTTGTAAATACCCTATTTTTCATCAAGATTTTGTCGACTGGTTTTAGAATTTATTGACATTTCTTGCCTGAATTATTCCTATTGTTAGCGAGTATGTTTTTTCAAATCCCCTGATTGTTTCTACACTTGTTAGTTTGCATTTTCTTGTATTGTAGCAATTGTTTCTCCCCATTTATTATTTGTATCTATGTGGACTTGGATTCCTGTTTTATTCAATAATGTGTAATCCATTTCTATCACCTTTTTTTTGAAGCTCAGACTTTGCCACTGTAACTGTTATTATTTATATCACAAGTTCCGCCATCATGAGCCTTTGGTACGCTGGCTTCTGTGTTTGTCCTGCCCTTACTTCTCTGAGTTCTTCCCTGCTTTCTGGTACAGTAACTTATTACGAGCTCTTATACTTCGATCCCCTGGGTCTGGAATCAACCATGCACGAGGAGTTCTAGTTCTCTTTAATGGAGAATGAATTTAGAAACCAGCACCTTATTCTAGGTGTGCTCACTGCTACTGGAGTCTCTCTGCTCCAAAACTGTCTCCATGGACATACAAAAACATCTGTATTTTTATATGTATGTATAGATTTTGAAAACTGTATTAATAACTCTGGTACCATTCATTTTGATCCCATGCCAGAATGGCTCGTTCTATCTTCTTCCTTTCCATATTGCTAACTCCTTCCAGGACAGTGAGGAGCTTGGTTCTGTTCTCAACATGGGTTTCACCTCTGCACCTGCAGCCACTCCCTTTCCGCCACCCCGCGTGGCCACTTTTCTTGCACAGCCACAGCATTCGTATTTTAGTGGCATTCTGACTGGAGGTGAAATGTGTTCAGACCCTTTCCTAACTTAGCACTCCACTAGTGGTGCTCCAGGCGCCTGCCCCCAGGAGGCTGCCTCCTACTTGGGGCTTGAGACACGCCTGTGTTTTGGTGCTCGTGATGACAGAGACTAGGTGAGCAGATCAGTGGGGGCACTCAGCCCCTCAAAGCATTGTGCTCTGTCACATGTGTGTGCACATGCTGCTTCTCTGAGTACATTCTGCAGACAACGAGCGGTTACCTGGGCTGCAGGTGGCTTGGGATTGTACCATCTCCTTTTTCTTGCTCATTTTTCTGTATCCAAAAGCCTGCCTGGCCTCTTCCAGGAATCCGTATTGGGACCCTCTTTACCCCTATAATTTGGGCCAGGAACTTGTCTCTGTTCCCTCAGTCACTTGTAATTATCTGCCATAAACGTGACAACCCGAAATCAGAATTGTCAATGTTCGTTTTATCACTCCTTAAAATAAGACACTGAGTGAGAGCACCTGCCGAGATGCTAAGGCAGTGTTGGGTGGATAAATGGACAACGGGCAAGATCTGAGATGCTATTTGTTATCTTTTCTGTGGTCCTAGGCGCTCTCTTTACATTTTTTTGCCCCACTCACACCCCCAGTTCAGCCCTGACAGCCACCTGAGAAGCTGAGAGACCATGAACAATGGCTCTGAGCACTGTGTTTCCCTCCTTGGCTCCAGGGACCTTTGCACCAGATTCTGAGAGGCTGACTCATGCTACAGTGAGCTGGCTGGTTCCAGATAGGTGTGCGTCTGAGACTCAGATGGAGGGAACGGCAACTGTGCTACTGAGGCGCCCTTGGCAAGGCCAGGTCCAAGGGCCTGAATGGGGACTTGGAGTCAATTAGACCCCCGTTGCCATCTTCGTACCCACATCAGCTGGGTGACCCCAGCCTAGTCAGAGTGCTCTGGTTTTCTCGTCTGTAAAGCAGAGCTGTCAATGCCTGCCTGGGGCTAGGGGAGTGGTGGACTGAGACTGGGTTGGAGAGCCTTTTTTACAAAGGCCAAGGCTTGTTTTTGATGTGGGTGCCAACTGCCTACCCCGAAGTCAAAAAGACAGTCTGGGAGTTCTCTCTGCCTTTCTCCCAGATGACGGTGTCACTGATTTCTTTTTTGGAGCGCCTCTTTGATCTCAGGGTGCTGCTGTCCTCTGCACTGTGGCCACCTCAGCATTCCCAGCGGCTGGCAGGCTTCCCACTCAGCTGGGCAGCATGGCCCAAACATTCAGCATTTTAGGAACAGTTTCTAAGAATGCTGCATTGTTTTCCTGTCAGTTTCTAGGCCACAGGATTGGGAGCTACATCCAACTTCCAGGTCAAATTTGGCAGAGAACCTGACAAACCTGCCTGGAAAAGTCCCACTGCTTCTTCCCCCCAACTCAGGGGACTGACCTTCCCTTCTCGACATTTCTTTTGATTTCCTCTGACAGTCTTCCCAGGCTGCCAGAGGCACAGAAACTCTGATTTGGGAAGGGCCTGTGGGTGTCCCCAGTGACAAGCGTGGTGTCTCCCTCACAAATGGCCTCCACTTGACTCCTGGTGGTGGCACTCACTACCACCAGCTCTGAACTCTGGGATTCCAGATGCCCTAGTGACTAAAGGATTCCTGCATCAGGCTCCCACTGCCTGTCTGCCTAGCCATCCTCAGGTCCCAGTTCACTCTGGGAGTTACCCTGAGCTAATTTAACCCCTCTTCCTTGTGTCAATCATTCAGCTCTTTAAGAGATGTAATTGTGTCTGCATGATCACATCCCACCCCCTGGCCAAGTTGTCTTCATGCTGAAAAAACTCCCCCAATTGAAGTTAGTATACTGAGTCCTTCCCCCTCCTGATGAAAATGATGCTTCAGGGAGGGGCAGAGCCATACGAAGTGCAGAGGGGGCCGGCACCCCTACTTGTTTTGTGCAGGATACCTCTGTGCAGCCTGTATTTGAGCTTGCTGGTTTGGTGGCTGCATCACATTGTGGCTTTGGATAAAGTGGCTGTGTGAATACATTAGCCTTCAAAATGTCTGCATTTAGGATCTGAGTCTGATTCCACATTGCAGAAGCAAAAGCAGCCTACCAGAGCCTTACTCCTATCTCTCAGCTACTAAGCAAATGCTGCTATGTTCGGAAGTCCTAATATGACCCAAGAAAAGGCACTAACATTTTCAAGCCCACTGTCTGTCTGTGTGCCAAGACGTTGACTCATTTGAGGCAGTATTGCCCTTTTACAAATGGGGTAACTGCAGTCAGTCAGGGTAGAGGGACCAGCATGTGTAATTGTGAGAACACCAAGAACCCAGCCCTGAGTGCTTGGCTTCAAAGTCTCCCTGAGTGACACTGTCGACCATTAGTTCCTGCTCTGTTAACATTCCCTAAGCTCAGCCTCCATCCCTCCTGATTTCTTTACCCCTCCTTGCTGTTTTTGTTGTTTGTTTTAAACCTACGCAGTTCAAACCTCCTTGTTGTTTCAACAGTACCTGTTCCTCTGGTGATTTGCCTTGTCCTTGCTAGTTCTTTTTTTTTTTTTGTAGAGACAGAGAGTCTCACTTTATCGCCCTCGATAGAGTGCCGTGGCGTCACACAGCTCACAGCAACCTCCAATCCCTGGGCCCAGGAGATTCTCTTGCCTCAGCCTCCCAAGTAGCTGGGACCACAGGCACCTACCACAACGCCCAGCTAGTTTTCTGTTTTGCAGTTTGGCCGAGGCCGGGTTTGAACCCGCCACCTTCGGTATATGGGGCCGGCGCCCTACTTGATGAGCCACAGGTGCCGCCCTCCTTGCTAGTTCTTAACATGTGGGAGGTGGAGCCTTTACAGGGGGTCTATGAGTGAAAGTTATTTTCATAAAAACACTAAGACTCTGCGTGCCATTTTTACTCCCACTGTCTGATAGGTATGTAGTGGAATTTCCCAAACGGTACATGACGCATGACATCACGACAGGTTGAAGAAGCAGAAATGAGAATCCAGCTGCCTCCCATTAAACTAGAAACACAGATTTGCGAATCTCAAACATCACTATTTTTGAAAATAGTTATTTTTCATAAAAAGGTGTTCTTAATTCTACCATGTAATAGATTTATTATAAATGAAATAAATATTTTAAAAATTCCTGTACTGGGCTTGGTGCCTGTACCTCAAGCGGCTAAAGCACCAACCACATACACCAGAGCTGGTGGGTTCGAATCCAGTCCAGGCCTGCCAAACAAACTTGCTCCAGCCTAGTCTCTCTTCCTTCCCACCACATTCAACAGGGCTTTGTTACCCAGGCCTTCCACTCCTCCACACAATTACACATGCTGGTCACTCTACCCAAAAATTCTCTCATGTTCTTCTCTCCTCGTATGAACTCCTATTCAACCTTTAAAACCCACTACTTCTATGTTACAGGTTCTGTGAAGGCTGTTATGCCCTAGAGCCAGCAGAGGATTGATCACTTGCTCCACTCTGAACATGTGGCACGCAACTATGTGCATCTGACCATAACTATTTGCACATTTGTGTTAGTAAACATTGTGTCAAAGCCAACAGCAGTAGTGAGAGCTCAGCTCCTGCACTAACAAGGGAACCAGGCAGAATTGTGCTTGAGGTCTCTGAAGGCTGTGGAGTCGGGGCAGTTGGTTTGTCTGACATTGTTAAGGGAAAGTAAAATGAAAAGTCCAAGGGAGTGATGACAAAATGTTAGGACTTGACATTTATTTAATAACAGGACTTGCTGGAAAGTTGGATGGCAGATGCTGTCCACCATGCACTGACATGACACGCCCCCTTGTGGTGAGGGAGAGCCACACAGTCTCAGGTGGGGAGGAGTCAGGTGAGGATGAACCAATGTCTCTGGATCCCTGGAAGGCTTAAAGCAACTTGTGGGGAAGGAAGGAAGGGAAGAGGCTGGTCTGAAGGCCTTCATTGCCAGGCTTTATAGAGCAGAGCTGGAGAACTAAACCAGGGCAGAGCTGGAGAACTAAACCCAGACAGCTGCAGGTACCAAGAGCTTTATCTACCTTGACTCATTTAACCTAGGAACTGCCATGCAGATGACCTAAGGGAGGTGTGATCCCTGTGCCCAAGTGCTCATCACTAGAACATGGCAGGAGGATGTGCATTCGCCTGCTTCCAGGCCTCCTCGGAGCCCTTTATATGCTGGGTTTCTGTCCTATATGAGTGTTAAGGTTCAGGAAGAGGGTGAGTTTTTCTTCAAGACCCTTAGATGACCTTGGACCTTTGTCCCCCTAAAACACGTGTAATGGAAGGGGCACAGAGAAAACTAATAGGATTTGGAGTCAGACGGGTTTTTTTTTCTTTTTATTTATTTATTTATTTATTTGAGACAGAGCCTCAAGCTGTCACCCTGGATAGAGTGCTGTAGCATCACAGCTCACAGCAACCTCCAATTCCTGGGCTCAAGCGAGTCTCTTGCCTCCGCCTCCCAAGTAGCTGGGACTACAAGTGCCCGCCACAATGCCCGGCCATTTTTTGGTTGCAGCCGTCACTGTTGTTTGGCGGGCCCGGACTGGATTCGAACTCGCCAGCTCAGGTGTACGTGGCTGGCGCCTTAGCCCATTGAGCCACAGGCGCCGAGCCAGGGTTTTTTTTTCTTCTCTTTCAGATTTACATTATGTAAAAGGAGTGGGGTAGGGGTGGGGAAGACTGTCCCTTTAGAAGAATCCCACCTTTAAATCCCATCCAAACAAAGACAGCTTTTGCAAACAGAGGGCTCTCTGCAAGACATAAGGTCACCACAAGATGCCACCTTCCAGCTGGAGCAATGGCCCTCCACTTGACCATGTGGATTCTTCAGCCAGAGGTCCCTATAGCCCCTAGACAGAGGGAGGAGTCTGAGGAAAGGTTTCCAAAGAATTATTCTTCCTTGTGGCCTGAAATGCTTTTGCAACCTCCTGTACTCTTTTCTTTATGAATTACAAAGCTCATAATCTCAACCTACACAATGCAATTTTCAGCAGTGGTGGACTTGCACCAACCCTGGGTCTCACAAATTTCCCCCATGAGCTTGGAATGCACCCACATACACAAACAGCCTCTATTCGCCTGCTTCAGGGCCCAGGTAGCAGGGCTGACTGCCAGGTCTTTGCACATACTCCTCTAGGGTCTCTGGACACTTCTTCCCCTCATTTCCCCATTCAGCCTTCCATACTCAGCCAGAGATCCCTTCCTCACTAAGCATCGTATGTGCCCCCCTACCCCCAGCTAGACCAGGACTCTCCCATGATACCCCTATGCTGGACCAGTACCTCCCTATGGCCCCTGACTGAACCAGGACCTACTCACAACACCCCACACTGCACGAAGACCCTCCCATGACCACCCACACTGGACCAGGACCCTCCCATAATCCCCTGACTCGACCAGGACTATCCCACGACCACCCACTGTACTGAGACCCTCCCATAACCCCCCAACTGGACAAGGACTTTCTCATGATCCCCCCTCCTCGCATGACCACCCACTGGATTGAGACTCCCACGGACTCTCCTATCATACTCACCCATGGCACAAAGCATTGCCTTTGTCTGATTTCTTTTTCCACCATAGGATTGTGAATTTCTTAAGGGCAGACCTGCATCTTATTATTCTAGGTACCCATAGCACTTGGCACCTAGGAAGTGCTCAATAAGTTTTGGTTAAATAAGTGAATCAGTGATGAAGTTTCAAGCTTCAGGTGAATAAGCACCTCCCTGAAGCCTTCCCTGATGCTCCTCTCCCCAATGAAGGGAGGAGAAAAGCAGTGAATGGCTTTTATTTTCAAAGTTGCCTGTGTCAGCTCTGACAGTCATTTAAGTGTGAAACTTTAGGTAAGTCATTTTATTTCTATCTAAATAATGAAGATGTATACTCATCCTTCCAACAATCAGATGAGCAAAACTTTGCCATATATGACGGCAACTAGTATCTGGCATACAGTCAGTGTTTAAGGCGAGTATGTTCATGCAGATAGCCCACGACATTGCCATTGCCTGGTCACTGTTTTCCATTACAGTGGAGCTCCTGGTGGCTTCTCTCCCCACCCTGGGCCTGGCTAGTTTACTGCTGGAATTGAGTGACCTTTCTGTTACCAGAGTAGTGCTTGGTATTTAATATTCCCCCACGCCCCTGAGGCAAAGCTCATCTTTTGATGCCACCTGGGGCCGGCAGAAAGAATAATAGTTGAAGACTCTCAAAAGGGGCGGCGCCTGTAGCTCAGTAGTAAGGGCGCAGGCCGCATACACCGAGGCTACAGGTTCAACCCCAGCCTGGTTCAACTAAAACAATGACGGCTGCAACAACAACAACAAAAAACAGCCAGGCGTTGTGGCGGGCACCTGAAGTCCCAGCTATTTGGGAGCCTGAGGCAAAACAATCGCTTAATCTCAAGAGTTTGAGGTTGCTGTGAGTGTGACTCCACAGCACTCTACTGAGGGCAACATAGTGAGAGACTGTCTCAAAAAAAAAGACTCTCAAAAGGGTCCCATGTGGGAAGGGAATTCAGGCAAGTTCTTAGGGGCAGAAGAGGTTGTTGGTATCGGTCCATGGGACAGCCAACTACAGGATTCTGAAGGCAATTCAGGAGCTAGAGTGTGGGAGCAGCTCTTCCCCAGCCTGTGGGGGTGGGCATAGAAGTGGGAGGAACTTCTCCAGGGCCTGGGTCTGGGTCTGGGAATGAGCATGGAGGGAGGGGTGAGGGTGGGAAAAGATAAGGTTCAGGCTGGGGCAGGAGGCTGTTGCTACAAGTACTAGCGACTGATTGGCTGGCCTTTGTCAGCTGTCGATGGCTGAGACCCAGACTCATAGATTCCTCACCCTGCCAGAGCCACCTTTGTGCTTGACAAATGCTGCCAGGTGTCTGCCTCTGCGTTCTGTCCAGGAGATCTATCCTGGGCTGACTCCCCAAACGACAGCTCTCCATGGGGGTAACTACTGTTTCCATTCCATATTTATGTGTTGAAGTTTTGCTACTGATCCCCTTGTTCATTCATTCATGTAATATTTAATTTTTCTTTTTTTTTTTTTTTGAGACAGAATCTCTCACTCAGTCACCCTGGCGTTGAGTGCCATGGTGTCAGAGCTCACAGCAACCTCAAGCTCAAGTGATTCTCTCGCCTCAGCCTCCCAAATAGCTGGGACTATATCCACCTGCCACAACACCTGGCTATTGTTTTTAGAGACAGGGTCTCACTCTAGCTCAGGCTGGTCTCAAACTCCTAGCTCAGCACTCTGCCCACCTTAGCCTTCCAGAGTGCTAGAATTACAGGCAAGAGCCACCAATCCCAGCCCTATAGAATATTTAATATTTTTTGAGCATTAAGTGCCAGACCCAATACTAGACTGAGGATGTGAGTTGAGAGAACCAAACCCTGCCCCAGTGAGTTCTGTGACAGACAGAGCTTTACAAGACCATCACAAATACTATAGCAGATGCATAATCATCACAGAGATAAGGCCCACAGGATAACCAACAAGAAACCAAGGAAGGCTTCATAGAGCAGGAGATCCACACAACAGGAGAAGTGGGAGGGAAGGCATTCCAGGCTCAGGAAACAGCTTTTGCAAAGGCACAGATACTATAAAGCACCAAGTGAATTGGGGAATGGTGAGATTGTTGGTACGGCTCAGGCTTTGGTCGGGGGTAGCAAGTTACATTAGGACAGAGACAAATTTACAAGGAATTTAAATGGCATGTTGGAGGTTCAAGTCTAAGCTCAACGTGGGTGAATGACCAACTGGGTTCTATAGACAGGCTCCAAGGCCTACTTCATTAAGTCAACAAATATTTAACTGAGAACCTACTATAAATATGCCAGACACAAGAAGAAGTCTGAACAGGAGGCTTCAGGCCTCTGTGAAGCTACACTTTAAGGTTTTACATCTTGAGCTTCTGCATATGAATGTATCATAGGAAAAAAGAGACATATTGGCTAAAAAGAAACAAAAACAAGCAAAAGTCTGCAGCCTATTGCTTCACTGGGGAGCCGCTGCAGGTTTTGTTTTTGCTTGGAGGTGGGTACTGTTGTCTGCTTAGCTTTCTTTTAGCAGAGGACAGATGTGTTTAGATCTGGTTTCAAAAGATAAAGACAATGAGGCTTCCCGGCCCGTCCCTACAGCTACAGTGGAGGAAGCAGGAGGACAGCTGAAGAGGGGGCTGTTTCTCTGGGTCCTGAGCTTGGGATACTCCTTTCTGCCCTGCTGGGTGCTCCTGGGGACGCCAACAATGCAGCTTCTCTGTTTGGTTCTAAGAGCCAAAAGGAAATACCAGTTCCTGGGAAAAGAACTCGACCTCCTTCGAGGCTGAGAGAAGAAGCAGATGCAATCCAAACACTGTCCCATTCCTTTTTCCTTCATGGGAAAGTAAGCAACTCTGAGGACAGCCTGGTGGAGGGGAAGGAGCCCAGTCTTTGAAATAATCAAACTTATGTTCAAATCCTACGTCAGCTACCTGTTAACAGTGTGATCTTAGACAACTTACTCAAGTTGTATGAGCCTGAGTATCTTTATCTGTAATGACAATTGTTATTTACACCTATCTCTCTTACCAGCTATTAAGACATATTATAAAGTCATAGCTAGGTAGACAAAATTTTCAAAAAAAAAAAAAAAAAAACCCATAGCTAAAGAACCAGCATAGGACAAATAGAACAGATGGAACAGAATAGAAAATCCTAAAACAGATTGATGAGTATGTGAGAAGTCTAATACTGTCAACTTTATAGCTACTATCCCTGCCTGGACCCCCCAAGTTCAAGTGCCTGAAACATTCATTGCCTGCCAGCACATTCTGCCCACTGGTGCACCATCCAGTTCACCTTCGTGACAGGTTTTAACACTGGGAAGCTTCCTTGTGCTCGGGCTTGCCCAAGCTCTGTCCACCACAGTGACAGGGTCCTTCTTGCCAGCTGAGAGGTGAGTAATGCATTCTCAGGCCCCATCTAATCACCTGCTTTCTTGGACTGACTCCCAGCACCAACTGCTGCAGATAAGGTTCTTGGGAAGCAAATGCTGAGATGGAGTTCGGGGCAAGGTGTTTATCAAGGACCAACACCTGGGAAGGAACGGGGTGGGGGAAAAAGTCAACTGGTCTGGCTCCTTCCATGGAGATGCAGACCCGACGGAGCCTTGGCTGGGCCACGGGGAGACCTGGAGCAAACATTGCCTAGAAAATCTGTCCCACACCCGGCTGAGGGGTCTGGGCCACTGACACCACCCCACGGTCACCAGATGTGACGCTGTCTGCCATGGGGACCAGTCCTCCCATGAAGGGACAATGGGGCGTGGTCTCCGCGTCTCCCACAGCCTGTGACAGCAGATGTAGACGATGTGGACAACAATGCCAGCCAACACCTGGTTAGTTTTTCTTGCTGGATGAGGCTGACTGCCCTTCACTCTCTGAGGCAGGGACCCCTGTGATCCCCATATTTGTGTCTGCACATGAAGATGAAAGGTACGTGAAGAGAAAGTTCAACTGACTTACAGGCCATGTCATGGAGTTGGGATTCCCTCCAGAGGAGTTTTTAAAAACCTATTTTAATAAAATTAAAATTTTATTAAAATTGGGGTGGGGCTGTGTGTGGTGGCTCACGCCTGTAATCCTAACACTCTGGGAGGCCTAGTTGTGTGGATTGCTTGAGCTCATGAGTTTGAGACCAGCCTGAGCAAAAAGTGAGACCCCATCTCTACTAAAAATAGAAAAAAAAACTGAGGCAAGAAGATGGCGTGAGCCCAAGAGT
Source organism: Perodicticus potto (assembly GCA_963574655.1). NCBI lineage: Eukaryota > Metazoa > Chordata > Mammalia > Primates > Lorisidae > Perodicticus > Perodicticus potto. The sequence continues at coordinate 22,810 of CAUYRH010157259.1, read as the reverse complement.
TGGAGGTTCCTGTGAGGTGTGATGACACAACACTACCCAGGGCAACAGGAGACTCTGTCTCAAAAAATAAAATAAAATAAAATAAAATATAAAATAGAATAGAATAAAAATTTGGGAGGAATAATTTTATATTCTCAGGAAAATTTGGGAAGATAATGTTGAGAGTTCCTGTGTACCCCTTCCCAGGTTCCCCTAATGTTAACACCCTTTATAACCAGATTCACTCATCACAACTGGGATGCTAGCGTCGGGCCAGTACTCTTGGCTACTCCATTGTTTCCACTGATGTCCTTTCAATGTTGCAAAATCAAGTCCAATACCTGGATCGCATTTAGCATCCCGGAGCTGTGGACTCTGAGGTGTAAACCTTTGACCTGCCTGCCTACAGCCAGCCCTTCCCACAGAGTCTTTGGGGCCGGCAGGTAGTCAGCTCACCGCCCCAGGTGTGTGTGGGCAGCCCGGGAATGTGCTCTGCTGACTGACTGGGTCGCTGTTTAACCTGTGTGTCCTCTAGGTTGGTGTGTGGGAAGAAAACTCCCACCGGGCCCAAGTCAGCAGCGGCCTGTGTTTACTGGCCTAGCAGCCATTCACTGGTCCTCCGCTGTGTGTGTGGGAGCTGGGGGTTCTGGATGAGACACCCAGAACTGCTCCAGGCTCTACTCTGCCCTAAGGGCTGCCGCCCCCGTGCCCCTCTCCTTACACACTCACTAGTGTGCAGGCTGGGCTCGAGGCAAAGAGGAGTTAATAGGTGGTTCCCTGTTCTTGCCCACATGCCAGCTGGCTGCCTTGAGGACCTCATAGATGCCCATTGTGTCTGCTCTGGGTCCTGAGTCCCTGGGGCAGCTGCCCACTGAAACTCATGGTGCTCTGAAGAGCTGCCGTCACACACCACCTCCATGTTAATACCATGGAAGGGTTGAGAGAGATGGAGCTTGTCAGCAGGATGTGGGAAAGTACAGGTTTGCCACTCACTACCTGGGAGATGTTTGCATCATTTCAGATCCAGTTTTCTCACAGAACCAACTAAAACAGCATCTTGCTTAGATGATTTAGGTCAAATCCCAGCTCAGCCATTTTCCAGCTGTGTGACCTATGGCATGTTTCTTGACCTCTCTGTGCCTCAGTTTCCTCATCTGCGACATCTACTTTATAGAGAGCTCTCGTGAAGATGAGGGAATTAATACATGCAAAGCATTTAGCACAGTACCTGGCATGGATAAGCTCTCAATAGTTAATAGTTATTATTACCTAATTCATGTGGATATTTAGAGGAACTCAAATGAGATTATTATTGTAAAGGTACACTATAAGTGGCGAGGCATGCTACAAATTTTGTTTGTGCTAATTTTTTTTTTTTTTCTTTTTGCAGTTTTTGGCCGGGGCTGGGTTTGAACCTGCCACCTCCGGTATATGGGGCTGGCGCCCTACTCCTTTGAACCACAGGCACTGCCCCTGTTTGTGCTAAGTTTTTAAAAATCACAATCATGGGCGGCGCCTGTGGTTCAGTAAGTAGGGTGCCGGCCCCACATACCAAGGGTGGTGGGTTCAAATCCGACCCTGGCCAAACTGCAACAACAACAAAAAAAAATAGCCAGGCATTGTGGCGGGCACATGTAGTCCCAGCTACTTGGGAGGCTGAGGCAAGAAAATCACCTAAGTCCAAGAGCTGGAGGTTGCTGTGAGCTGTGATGCCACAGCACTCTACGGAGGGTGATTAAAGCAAGACTCTGTCTCTAGGAAAAAAAAAAAACCACAATCAAGTGCCACTTAATGAGGAGGAAATATTCTGAGAAATGTGTCATTAGGTGTTGTCATTGTACAAATATTATAGAGTGTACTTACACAAACCTGGATGGTCTAGCCTCCTGCACACCTAAGCCATATGTTCAAGCATATTGCTCAAAGGCTACAAACCTATAGGGCGTGTTACTGGATACTGTAGGCAATTGTGACACAATAGCATTTGTGTATCTAAACATATCTAAACACTGAAAAGGTAAAGCACTCTACTGTGACATTATGACTAGTACAACACTAGGCAATAGGAATTGTCCAGCTCTACTGTAATCCGAAGGGGCCACCATTGCATATGTGGTTCATCTGTAATTGAATCATTGTTACGTGGTACATATTGTACTTCACTGGATTACGAGACCCGAGCAGCACATAGGAAACCATTGTGTGTCTGGGCCTGATGACTATGGCCAAGCACTGCTGAAAAATGGATGAGCTCATGAAGTCTACAGTGCTTTATGGGGCCTTTATCATGTGCTGCCTGTAATTTTGGGCCCGTGTACTTACAGTTTCTCATTCAGTCATCACAACCAAACTGTTGGTTTGGTTTTATTTTAAGTACACTTAATGAATGTCTGTATTAAGGCTCAAATATATTTTCTCTCTCAAGACACAGGAATCGGCCTCAATCAGTATGCCTTACTATCAATTAGTCTTAATATTTATTAAAAGCCTCCTATGTTCAGACATTTCCAGGTACTGGGGGTAAACACAATAGGTTTCTGCTCTAAATGAGTGGGAGATGCAGTGAACACGTGTATGGACGTGCTGGTCATTTGTCTGCACTCTGGTCTTTCCCTGCCCTTCCCTTTCTCCTCTTGGTAGAGACGCCTCCCTTGCAAATTATTAATACATTTCCGAGGCTTCCTTGCCAATCGGCTCTAAGTTTGTCCCATGGAGGCACTAGAAAGAAGGGAGAAGCCAGGGCATTTCTCCTCTTCCTCCTCCTCTTTCTTTTTCTTCTTCTTCTCCCCCCACTTCAGTGAAATCACAGACAGAGGAGTATATTTGCTTCTCCTCCACTCCTTTGTGGTCTAGCTCCACTGGACAGCCCCACCTTCACGGTCCAGCCTCCTTCACCAGGCCCAGTGATTCCAGCTTCCCTAGCTGGTCCCATTTCCTTGCCTTCTCTTTGTTCCTCCTGCCTTCAGGGTAGGGTGGTTTCCTGCAGTTGGAGTGCACCTTGCTCTGCCAGCACCTTGCTACTAATTCCCTCTATTAAGTTCTTCCTGTTGGATTACATGGAGTGGGCTTTATTTTCCTGGGTCCCTGATTAAGACCACAAATAAGCTGAGCTAATCTCAGACAAGGACAAGTGCTTTGAAGACCACAGAATGCAGTGAGTGAGGGGCATCTTTAGTTAGGATGATCCAGGAAAAGGGGTCTTCTCTGAAAAGTGACCTTTGAGTTAAGACTCAGAAGATAGCAGCAGCTCTGTGAAGGTCTGTAGAAAACAGGGAGAGAAGGCAGCACAGAGAGGCTGAGCTGGCATGAGCTGGGTCCATTCAAGAGGAAGGGAAAAAAGGAGGTAAGATTTGCACCTAAGTAACTGTAATAAAACCAGAGTTACGTAACACTATAGACAGCGTATCTGACACTATGGAAAGCTCCGGAGTTCACCACCATGGAAGAAGAGATGAGAGGATTCTGAAGGAGGTGAGGGGATTCTGAAGGAGGTGAGAGGATTCTGCTACTTCTACCAGGGCCGGCGGAGGAGCTGCTGGGGCCCAGGTGTGGCAGGAATAGGCAGGAAACTTCTTTAAGAGGAGTTTGGGACAGTGCCTGTGGCTCGGTGGGTAGGGCGCCAGCCCCATATACCAAGGGTGGTGGGTTCAAACCTGGCCCCGGCCAAACTGCAGCAAAAAAAAAATAGCTGGACTTTGTGGCGGGCGCCTGTGGTCCCAGCTACTCGGAGGCTGGGGCAAGAGAATCGCCTAAGCCCAGGAGTTGGAGGTTGCTGTGAGCTGTGGATTGCCACGGCACTCCACCGAGGGTGATAAAGTGAGACTCTGTCCCTACAAAAAAAAAAAGAGTTTGGATGACAGAAGTGCACATGAGTCAAGTCAGAGGCTCCACAGTTAGCAGGGAAGCAGAGGAAGCTTAGCCCGTGGAGACGTGTGCTGGAAGAGGGCGAGCCAGCCCATCTGCAGGGGTGAGTCAGCAGGAGACAGGCCTGGGGAGGCGGGACTGCCCTGTGTCGGGAGCGCCAGGGGCACAGGCCTGGTGTAGTGGGCAGGTTTCTCCCAATCACCAGGCTCCAAGTGGGCAGGTTTCTCCCGATCACCAGGCCTCAGCCCTTCTCTTCGCTCACCAGCAGGGATGGCGCCCACCACTGGCTCTCTGACCTACTGTCTCCTTTTGTCGACAGCACAAAACCCAGCTGGGCCGCGGTGCTTGTGTCCATCGGGTGACTTTCTAGTGCATAGCTGCCCAGTGTCAGGGCAGGGATGTCTGTATGGAGGGCACCTCACATGACTGGAGCTGACATCCATGGAGCAGATGTCTCAAGCTCCCGAGGGCCCACAGAAGTTGTGGAAAAGTGGCTCCTTCAGTTCTGGACTCCTACTACATGGGTTCCTCCCTAGAACCTGGATGTGTTCATTTCCTAGGGCTGCCGTAACAAACTACCACAAAAAGGGTGGTTTAAATAAGAAAAATGTATTCTCTCCATGCTCTGGAGGCCAGAAGTCTGAGTGGAGGAGCTCACCTTCTAGGGGCCCTGGGGAGAGTCTGTGGTTTGCTTGGCAATGCCTGGCATTTCTCGGCTTATGATGCATCAACCCTTTGTCTTAACATGGCTTTCTCCCCGTACGGGTTACTTTGTGTCCAATTTTCCATTTTTACAAGGTTAAAATCAAATTGGATTAGTCCCATCCTAATGACCTCATTTCGCTTATCAGCAAAGACCCTATTTCCAAAGAAAGTCATATTCACAGTTCCTGGGGATTGAAACTTAAACATCTTTTTGGGGGGACATAATTCAAACTCAAGCCCATAGCACTAGGTGTGAAGTTGGCAGGGAGGAAAGAACAGTGAATTCAGTGACAGCTGCAGAACTGTGCCCAGAACTGCCCCTCGCTTTCCCCCTTCCCATCCTTGAACCAAAAATGTTTCCCCATTCTCTCTTCCTTCAGGAAGAATTTCATCTTTTCCGTCAGGTAAATAGATCACAGGAGGCATATCCCACCTGCCATCCTTCAAGTCTGAATACTAGACTAAGCACTGCCCAGCCCCATGCTGGGGTCCCACCTCCCAGGGGTTCTAGGAGAGGGTGTAGACAGCCTTGTCTGCCTCATAGCATTTTCTTCACCCTCCTTCTGTAGCCAGCAGATGGATAGTTTGCCACAAACTTGGAGCACAGAATCTTACAAAGCCTTAGAGGTATAAAGCCTTAGAGGTCATCTAGTCCAACTTCTTTCAGAAATGGGAAACTGAGCTTCTGAAAGGAAGAGTGACCTCCTCTCTTGGCATGGTATTGGGAAAACACAACCTCACTGGGCTGGTGGGGCCCTTGGGTTGAAATAATTTTGTCAGGTAAACAGAGGTGCTTCCTATGGGCAACCACTGAATTATCCACCCAAACTTTAAGAAAGGGGAGTGTGTGTCCCCCACCATACCCCGTGAGGCACTGAGGGGGACTCTGGCACTCACCAAGTGGACCTTTGGCCAGACTGGCACTGAACATGGAGTAGGCACCCCAAAAACATGTTCAGTGGACAGTCGGTTCCCTTTCCTTCACAGACAAGCCAACAGAGTAAGCCACTGGGTTAGGCAAAGTCAAAGATGAGCCCAAGGTGGGTGAAGAAAGGCTAGATGCATCTGTCTTCTTGGACACAGGGATCCAAGGTTCCCAACAGGGACCTGCTTTGACTTAGGACCACCAGACTCAGAACTGCGGAGCCTCCAGAGCTCCCTCCTCTTCTTCCGATGGTTCCAGTGCCTCTGTCTGCATTTCTCCTTACAAGTCCTGGCTGATGGGGACTCCCCAGATGACAGTGTCCCAGCTTCCAGCTCAAAACGAGAGCTCTCACCACAGCTCCACAGAAATCTCCAAGCTAGAACTACGGTTGGCTCAGCATGGGCCAGGTGGCCAGGAGCACAGGGTTTGGCAGCTCCGGTGAGAGCCACATGGTTGGAGCAAGCAGAGGAACAGTTCCTCAAAAGAAAGGAGGTACAGGCTGGCATTGATTTTCTGGGTGGATATGACAGAAGCAGTTCCTTTTAGAGATCTGTTGAGCTCCTATGGCTCTAAGGGACAAAATTGCTTTGAGTGATTGTGTAAACTGTTGTTTATTTGTAAGTGTAGTTGAATTTCTGGATAGTAGTAATGTACTTACTAACCTTACTCAGTTTCCGTTCTAATCCAGGGCAATGTTTATTTAACCTCCATAACAATTTAACCCCCATAATAACACTTTAAAGCATATATTATTATGATGATGATGATGCCTGAAATGGTTTATTTTATGTGTCAACTTGGTTGGGCCATGGTGACCAGATATTTGGTCAACCATTATTCTGAGGCCAGGCACTGTAATCCTGGCACTCTGGGAGGCTGGGGCAGGTGGATCACTTGAGTTCAGGAGTTTGAGACCAGCCTGAGAAAGAGTGAGCCCTCCTCTCTACTACAAATAGAAAAGGTAGCTGGGTGTTATGTCAGGTGCTGTGGTCCCAACTACTCGTGAGGCTGTGGCAAGAGGATTGCTTGAGCCCAAGAGTTTAAGTTTGCTGTAGGCTAATATGACTCCATGGCACTCTACCAAGGGTGACAGAGTGAGACTCTGTCTCAAAGAAAACCAAAAACTAAAAAACATTTTTCTGGATATGTCTACGCAGGTGATTTGGGGATGAGATTAACATTGAGAAAGGTGGATTGTGAGTAAAGCAGATGACCCTCCGTAATGTGTGTGAGCCTCATCCCACCAGATTAAGGCCTGAATGGAGCCAAAATAGAGTCCTTTGAGCATGAAGGACTCTGCAGCAGGTGGCTTTTGGGCTCACACTGCAACTCTTCCCTGGGTCTCCAGCCTCCATCATTACTTATGATGAAACTGAGTCACAGTTGTTCAAGATCATACAGCTAGTAAGTACCAGGCTGTAACTTGAATCCAGTCTGCCTCCAGAATCCGCCCTTCTGGGTTAAGTTATTGTTATGAACTAATTACCTGTGTCTTCCCCAAATTTATATGTTGAAGCCTTAATTCCAATGTTGCAGTATTTGAAGGTAGAACATTTAGCAAGTAATTAGGCTTAGATGAGGTTGTGAGGGTGAGAACCCCCCTCCCCTGATAGGATTAATGTCTTCATAAGTACTTTCTCACCCTCTCTTGTCCCTCACCCACATGAAGACAAAGCAGGCAGCCATCTGCAAGCCAGGAAGAGGCCTCGCCAGGAACCCAACTGCTGGGCACCTGGTCTTGGACTCCTGCTTCCTGAACTGTGAGAAATCAACGTGCTGTTGAGCAAACCTCGTCTGTGATATTTTGTTATGTCAGCTCGAGCTGACTAGCAGTTCACAATCTCTGAGACTGCTTCCTTAGCACATTGGTACTTAAGCCAGGAACAGATAACCCATCATTACACGTTTGTTGAATAAATATGCAATGGAATCAGCAAGAGTATCAATTTCTAGATCAGAGATTTGGGCAGTGCTCTGACATCAAACTATTGCATGTTCCTTGATGCGGTTGTATATTCAAGAGTTGCTCGTAGTAAATGAAAGGGGTGTGCTTAGGAGAGACTTTCTGGGATTCTTGGCCTTACCATGGAGACCCCCTGACTTCACTGAACAGAGGCTCCTCCTTCTGTCCCTGGATGGAAAATGGCCCTGTGCTGTCACCTGGAAAACTGAGCAAGGCAGTGCTCTTGGCAAAGTTGTCAGTATTCTTGGGAGGGCAGCCTCAGCCTCAGCAAAGCACAGGCTTCTTTGGGAAGCTCACTGCCTGTGGGTAGGGGTGGTGTGCAGTGGGTGTCGCGCAGTGATTGTGGTTGAGGATATGTATTGTATATGGAAGGAACTCTTTTGGAGACTTTCAGAAAGCCTTGGGATTGTGGTGATGGCAGACAGAGGCAGCAGTGGAACTTGGAGTCGTTTCTAAGTCACAGGCCAGTGGCCGCAGCAGTAGTCAGAAGGAGTCCTGGGAAATTGCCGTGAAGGTTGGTCCTACTCATTCTATGCAGCCTCAAGTGCTTGGTACAGGGAATCCAACCTTCAGAGGGAGGGGCAGAAATTGGACTTTGCAGGTCTATTAAAAATTTCATTTCTGAACCAGGATATTGACTATAGGCTGAACATTTCAGCGAGAGAACTAGGCATAGGTCCAGCCCAGCATGAGTTGTGGAGAGAGGGGAGGAAGTCCTGTGGCCTGCAATCTACAAGGAATCCCAGAATTCTGATACCCCAGGGACTGGTCTGCATAGGAAGACAGAATTCTATCTAAACCCATGCCCCAGAGAAGCTATATAGATTACAGGACCCAGGGAAAAATGAGAGTGTAAAGCCCCTTGTTCAAAAATTAGTACTAATTTCAATATAGCACCAGTAGAGCATTGAATCCAGCACAGGGCCCTGAATAACTGTCCCTTCTCTCCTAACTGGGGGGACTGAGATTACCTTCCTTCTTGTTTTGGGGTGGGGGCCGGATTGGTGGGTATTAAATCAGTGCTTTAAGAAGACAGAGCAGGCTGAGCACTGTAGCTCAGTGATTAAGGCGCAGGCTACATGCTCTGGGGCTGGTGGGTTGGAACCCGGCTTACACCTGCTAAACAACAACAAAAATAGCTGGGTGTTGTGGCAGACCCCTATAGTCCCAGCTACTAGGTAGGCTAAGGCAAGAGAATTGCTTGAGCTCAAGAGTTTGAGGTTGCTGAGAGCTATGATGCCTTTACTGAGGGTGACAAAGTGAGACTCTGTCTCAGCAAAAAAAATAAATAGGGCGGCCCCTGTGGCTCATCGAGTGGGGCGCCGGCACCATATACCGAAGGTAGCGGGTTCAAACCCAGCTTAGGCCCAACTGCAAAACAGAAAAATAGCCAGGCGTTGTGGCAGGCGCCTATTGTCCCAGCTACTCAGGAGGCTGAGGCAAGAGAATCACTTAAGCCCAGGAGTTGGAGATTGCTGTGAGCTGTGTGACGCCATGGCACTCTACCAAGGGCGATAAAGTGAGACTCTGTCTCTACAAAATAAATAAATAAATAAATAAAAATAAAGTTGATCATCAATATTAAAAAAAAAAAGGACAGAGCAAGTACTTTGTAGTCACACAAATCTGGGTTCAAGTACCAGCTCCAGCACTTTGCATTTGGGTGAACTTAAAGCCACTTGCTCTAGGTCTGTTTTCCCATCAGAATAATGCAGGTAATAAAAGTCCCTACTGTAAGGCACATTTATTTGCCTACATTTCATCCAAAGGCAATTCCTGGATTTTTTTCTTGGGGACCCACTCTTCTGCTGCTTTTGATTGGTGTCTGAAGCGGAGGGGAGGAGAGACATCAGACCCTAGCTCAGCTGAGCCCATGTCATGCACCCAGGAATGAACCAATGACTTAAGCCTGTCCAGTCCCAGTGGACATCAGGGCTCTAGCAGATGGCCTCAGGCTTCCCACCCCTAGAACTGTCTGCATGCTGCAGCCAGGGGCGTGTGTGCAGAGCTTGAAGACAAAGTCAGCAGTTAGCAGGAGAAAAGCTGAGCCTCCATGATGTCATTCGCATCCTGTATCTAGCTGTGCCTTGGGCTAATGCTCTTCCTGGGCTAACAGAGTCTCATTTTTTCCCTAAAACAGTAGCATGAAACATTCCTCATTGAGGCACTCCTCCCAGAGCTGCCATGGGGGTTAAGTGAGACATTCCATGTAGAGTACTTAGCTGGTGCCTGCAGGCAAGCACCCAACAAAAGTCAGCTATTAACTTAACAAGTAACCATTATTGTTACTGTTGCTGCTTCTGTTGTTGGCTGTGGCTGGGTGTAGCTGGCTTGCAGTTGTGGCCTAGGCGGACTTCCAGCTGCAGGGATCTGGGGCAGACCCAGGCAGGGGCCCCCCTAGGGCTGAGTTTGTTTGGAAGCTGCCTCTCAGTGCCTGGCTCCCAGTGGCTTCCCTGCGTGCATGTAATGCTGTAATTGCAGCCTTCCCAGCTGTCGGCCATGCAGACAGCCCAGAAAATGAGGTTGGCTCAGTAAATATTGAACTAAATTATGCAAATGAGCTCACACAAGAGACTCAGCTGCAGAGACGGGGTCTGATTGGTGGGTCCTTGACCCAGCTTGTGGGACACCCCTCCCCTCTCTGCTGACTGCCTTGTCAGCCAGAGGCTGCCCCCTGGGGCTGCCCAGGGTGGAATGGAATCACCCTTGCCTGCTACCAAAAACATCAGGGATGAGAGCTTGAATGGCTTGGGGGAGGGGACTGGTGTTCAGTTCCTGCTACAACCTCTTCTCACTCCAAAAGAGGCTGCTTTGGCCTACAAATCTTTGCTGGCACAAACCTGGCTATGGTGCAGCCTTCTGTCTGCTGGCTGTGCCCAGCTGCAGGAAGAGGGCTGGTGGCCAGACGGGGCATTGAGATGATGGGATCTTTTCCTTTTTTTTTTTTTTTACTGAGATAACAGCATTTCAGCAGCTTTCTGACTGGCAAGTCAAGGTTCCATAAGGCCCTGTGGGCAGGTGAGAGAGGACACCCGAGAAGGGTGAGGTCTGGGAGAACCGGTCTTCTCAAGGAGACCACAAGGATACACCTGCAGGGTCCTCTCCATGGTGACTCAGCCCTTGGGAATTTGTAAACTTGATTTCCTGGAACTTGGAAATTTCCAAGTTCTGTGAAATCCTGTAGTTCTGTAGGGGCTGGAATAGCATCCCCACTTGATTCAAACTGGCCAATAAGAAGGGTACCTGTGGGGTGGAATTTTTTGACAGTTAATTAAAAGGGAAAGACCAAGCCAGTTGGGGAGCGCAGCAGTTTGGAATTCTTTTATGCCGTAAGCTCCTGGCTGGTGAATAAAGCCCTTCTTCTTATAACCGTGGTGTTTGGATGCTCATTCTCTCTGTTGGGCCTCATCTTCCTGCAACACAGTGAGTCCGCTGTCGGGGGGACCCAAGATCTCAGAAACACGAGTTAGGGAGCAGAGAGCTCTGGAGCTCTCTCTGCTGCTGGAAGAAGATCCCTGAGGGCTTCTGGGGGCCTGTGAGCACAGCTGGCAGTGAGTGTGTGTCTCCGAGGAAACGCATCTAGAGCAGGGCAGCTGCCACCTTTCATGCGGAGCCTAGGGCAGCGGTGGGGTGCAGGAGCGATCTGGGCCTCCCCAGAACACACCCTGAGGGGATGGGACTGCAGGCTGGAGCTGCCGGTCCTGTGCAGGGTCACGAGCCACACTTCCTGAGCCCTAGGTGCCCTAGGGAAACACAAAAAGTCTCCCTGGGCTCCTTCAGGACAACGGTGGGTTGGCAGGGCAGAAGGCTGCTTTGATGACTCAACCATTTGATTCTCTCTGCATATCCCACAAGATTCTGCCGTGGGACGGGGTGGTGCTCTCAGGGACGCTGCAGCGGCAGCCAAGCATGGCTGTTGCTATGCTTTGGGAGCTAGAGTGGAGGAAGGAGGATATCTGTGAGGGAGGCCTCCTGAGTCAGCCCTGGGGCATCTTATCTCAAAACAGTGAGACTTGGGACACGTGAAAAGGGCCCAGTTCCTGGAACAGCAGGTCAGGGCATTGTACTAATTTCTCATTTCTGCCACAACAAATGACCAAAAACCTAGTGGCTTAAGCCATAGCCAATTTATTATGTTACAGGTCTGCAGGTCACAGGTCCCACATAGCTCTTCCTGGGCTAACATCGGGCTATGTTCCCTCTGGAGACTTTAAGGGAGACTCTGTTCCTTTGCCTCTCCAATTCCTAGAGGCCACACACATTCCTTGGCTTATGGCCGCATCACTCAGGCCTCTGTTTCCACTGTCACGTCTCCTCCTTCAACTCTGATGTGCCTGTCTGCCTTTTGTAAGAAGGCTTGTGATGGATTACACTGGGCCTGCCTGGATAATCTCCTTAGCACATTTAAATCTACCTGCTACCTTAATTCCCTTTTGCCTTGGAATCTGACATATTCACAGGTTCCAGGGATTAGAACATGGGCATCTCAGGGGGAACATTATTCTGCCTATTATAGGCATAGACTGAAAAAGTTGAGTTAACACTGTTCAGTGTAACCCTAAGATTACTCACAGGTTGGCAAAGTTTGAAGAAACTACATTATGCTTAGAAATGTTTTTATGGCCATAAAAATAAGACACTGAAGATGGTATAACTAACTGAGCTAGTACCAGGGACTGTGATATGAATAAAATTAGAAATCAGGAGTGCCATGTCATTTTCTATGTGCCATCTCTTGTTCAGTATAAACTTTAGAGAAGTTTTCTCCCCATTTATGTTTGAGTAAGAAACGTCTAAATTTGCCCGAATCCATAAGAGATTATCTTTGTCTAAAATCATCCTAACAGTGGGAAGGGTAGACTGGTAAATCGAGGGAAGCCAGAATTAGCCATAAGGAAAGCTTGCAATTGGGAAGAGAACCAGATGAGTTCATCCAGCAACAAAAATTCAGTTCTTGCTGCCAATCAGTGGTGAGGTGGCTGGAGGTGCCAAGGAGACTCTATTTCTTTCCATTCTGCCTAAAATAGCCTTAGACATAGAGGTCTGGGTTTTTTGTTGTTGCTATAGAGACGGGGGTCTCACTCTGGCTCAGGTTGGTCTCGAACCTCTGAACTCAGGGCAATCCACTCACCTTGGCCTCTCAGAGTGAGCCCTCATGCCCAGCCATAGAGGTCTGGTTTGATCTCCATTAGGGAACCCCTGCCCTCTCCAGGCCACAAGCCAGTGCTGTTACCTATTTGACTGACTTTCTGTAAGAGTCTAGTCCCTTTTTGCCTCTCTGGGCTTATCTTTCCCCACGCCTCCTCAGGCCACCTGGTAAGTCCGACCACATGGGACAAGTCATCCTTCTTGGAAAACCCCAGGTACTCTCACACCTGCAATTCTTCCCTCCTGCTGGGCTCAGCCGCCCCCACCTTGTTTGTCTGACTAGTCACCCTTGGAGCCCAGCTCACATGTCATCTGTTCTGGCCAAAGCTCTGCTCCAACTCAAAGATTATTGAGTCGAGGCCTCTGTCCACCAACAACAAAGGAGGAGAACTGCATCTAGTAAGTTTTTTTTAAAAGCATAAAGCGAAATATCTTTAAAACTTCTAACAGATAGTTTTCACTGCTCCCTTCCAATCTAAGTGTGCTTTGCACATTGTTTCATTTTCTCATTGCATGTTGTGTCCTTGAAAGGGCCTTATGAGTCAATTCTCATTATCATCTCCACTTCTCAGCTGGCCATAGTTCAGAAAAATTGGAACATGCCCAAAATTATAGAGCTGGCAAGTGCCAAAGCCAGATCTTGAAGGCAGTCTGCTGAGCTCCATGTCTATGACCTTGACCTATGCCTGCTTGCAAGAGGCAGAAGGAAAGGACATGGGCATTCCACAGAGGGGGCATGGTACAACAGATTAAGCACACAGAAGCCCTTGGCTTAGTCCTGTGGGGCTACCTGCATGCTGGGGAGCCTTGGGCAGCTCACTTGATGTCTCTGAGTCTGTTTCTCATGCCTGTCTCATGAGCTTGTTGTATGGATCAGGTGGTCTGAAGGCCATGAAAGCCCAGGTGATCTTTCTCAATTGCACACTGGGGGATTCCTACCAAGGGACATCGGGAAAGATTACTTGGCAGAGGTAGCAGGAGAGATGCGGCAGCAGACAGCCTCTGTCTTGTGGGCCCTGGGGACAGACACTGGACGGAGAGAAAAGGCACAGAAAGCAATGCAGCTGCACAGGCACCAGATGCTCCAGGGAGGGGAGCAGAAGGTGGGACAGGCCTTGGCTTTGTCACACTCATTGCGTCTGCTGATGGAATCAGGTATGCTTCACGATAAGATTATAAAAAATAAAAAGGATCTGGAGAAAAAATCCAGGCTGCTGAACTGATAACTCCGTGGGAAAGGTGAGTGCTTCCTCAAGGGTAAGGTTTACAGCTGGCCCCTTTCGTTGAGCTGCAGGGTGAGCTCACTCGGTGGACAGAAGGCCGGGCAGGGTGGGCCTGTGATCTGGCAGACTGCGGGGCCCGGTCCAAGCTGTGCTTCCTCACTTCATCTTGCCAAGTTCTGGCTTCCTTACTGTAACGCAGGAATGATATAGCTCTTCTTCTCCTACTTTACAGTGATAGGAAGAGGAAGTGGAACAAAGAAAATAAAAATTGTTTCTAATTCACAAAACAACTACCCAAGAAAACAGTAATAGTGGTCTTTTGTGGGCCTGGGGGATGGAGTGGCTGCAAGATAGAAGTGGGAGGGAGGCTTTCCATCCTGTGCCCTTACACACAGCTTGCCATTGTGAACTAGGAGAATAAATTATTCACTGAAAAAATTAAACTTAGAAAAATAACCAATAAAGTCAATAATAAGGTCAAAACCCATAATGCAAATAGGTCACTACCATCAACATTACCATTATTTAAAGTGTTCTTTTTGCATAATTTTCCCAGTTTACGCTCACCAAGTAGGGAGGAAATCAGGTTCTGGTCTCAGAGTTCCTGATCTCCCACTGCGTCGGGCTGTCCTCCTGGTATAAGTTCAGAGCTCGTCTGTGTCTGCAGGGAGCAGAGATGCGGGAGGAAGTCGAGTGGAGAGATTTCCACTTAACCTAGCCCACCGTGCAATAGTGAGCAGCCACTTCAGAAAAACTGGAGGCCTTCCAAGTGACCTGGAATAATTTCTGGGAGTTGTTGCTGGTGGAGAAAAGCAACATGCACAGAAACTGGTGACAGTTTTTAAATTTCATTTAATTTTATTATTTCGTTTCATTTTATCATTTTTTTTTTTCAGACAGAGCTAGAGTGCCACAGTATCAACCTAGCTCACAGCAACCTCAAACTCTGGGTTTCACATGATCCTCCTGCCTCAGCCTCCCCAGTAGCTGGGTCTACAGACACCCACCGTAACGCCTGGCTAATTTTTCTATTTTTAGTAGAGATGGGGTCTCACCCTTGGTCGGGCTGGTCTCAAACTGCTGGGCTCAAGGGATCCTCCCATGGCAGCCTCCCAGAGTGCTAGGATTACAGCTGCTATTGCACCCAGGCAGTGACATCATTTGATAGAACAAAGATGTCCTATAGCTACAGATGACAATCACACGGGTATGGAGGAAAGGAAGGACACATCGAGATTGTGAATGAGGATTGCCTGGAGGGGGGGAACTGATGGGGGGATGGCAGTGGGTGTTGCCAACACTATAAAAAAAAAACTATGACTCTTCTCACTTATGCAAAACTATGACTCTTCTCACTCATTCTTACTGAGTACACACGTACATGGCTGCGTGCGGAGGGCCAGGAAAAGCTAATAACCGGTGTTTGTGGCAGTTCTCTTGAGGGTGGTGAAATTCTAAATGACATTTTTTGTTCAGACATTTATATGAATAGTTCTCAAAATGAGACATCAGCATGTATTATTTATGTAATCAGAAAAATCAGATTCTAAGTGTGCATGACAACCAAAACAAACTAAAAAACTGACACATGCCACTTTAAAGCTGAAGTTACAAGTGAGGTAGGATTTTGTTTAAAATTCAAATGGGGTGATTCTGGGACTGCTGAAAAGAGGAAGGCTTTCTAAATTTTTTTCCTCCCTGGGTCTCACTACTCTGGTAAATCCAAAAATTCCAGATGTGGAGTTTTGGCCCCAGAGGTGGTCCTGAGGTTCTGGGGCTGCCTTGAGGGTGGGCAGGGCCACCTGTGCCTCCTCTATCTGGGTGACTGTGGGAAAGGCTGGCTCCTGACAGGGCCACCATGCCATAGCCACCTCCAGTCTTCCTATCATTGCTTTCCCATCTCTATGTCTGAGCCACCTCTAAGTTCTCAGTAAAACTCAAGCCTATTGCCAGTTGTCACCACCAGTGCTCATGCCCTGGGTCATTCCTGAGAATGGGAGGCTGTTCTCCCTTCCATCCCACCCTGGGAAGGGGACTCACTGCAGAACCCAGCTGCCCTTGTTTTCTGGACAGTACGGGACAGTCCTTTAGTGGCAGGGCTCTTTAATACACACACACACACACACACACACACACACACACACACACACGGCTCCTTTCCACCACCCACCCCCGTGGTTGGGGCCAGGGCACAGTGATCCTAGAGCCAGCCCACTCCTGCCAGCCAGGCCCCGTCTCAGCACACAGTTCCAGTCCTAGCAGCCTCATTGCTCAGTGCTGAATCTTGTTCTAATCTACCTTCAGACCTGCACACCTAGGGATCAGGGGCTCCACTGGATCTGGCACAGTAATGTGGGGAGGGGAGATTGGGAGCATTGCCAGGGAGCACGCCAACAGTCCCTCTCCTGACACAAACGAAAGAATATCCTTTCCACGCCCTGGAAAGAATATCCTTTCTCCTTCTCTTCATTTGTCCCCACAAAAGGTTGTCACTCAGGCAAGAAGGCAGTTGCTGGGTCCTGTTGGCTCCCTTTACTCTTCCAGATTGCACCAGGCCTCATGTGTTCCATCGTGGGATTAATTATTAGCTGGCCCCTGTACAGGAAGCCAGAGTGGGTTAGAGTTAGGGTTGCAGTTAAGGTCATGGTTGGGTTAGGGTTCATCTTGGCAGAAGCTGGGAAAGAATTGACTGGTCCAAATCCCATTCTATGGTGAAAACCTGGTGTTTTGTTGACTCTGTGTCTACCTCTCAGTGGCTCAGATCTCAGAAAGCAAAACCATGCAATTCATTAGCCGAAGTCTCCCATGCCAGCTTCTACCTCAAGAACTGACTTCCTGGTCTCTCCACTTCTCCCCCACCAGGCTCCACAGAAAAAGTCCCTGCGTGGCCTGCAACCCAGGATCACCTTCTCTCTGCCCCCTGGATGGCCAGTGGCTGGGGTACTTTCTGTTTTGTGCCTGGGGTCCCATAGAGGAGGAGGAAAATAAAGTAGTATGACAGCTGACACATCCCCAGGGCTTTGTTGTTTTGTCACATTCCTGTTGAACAAATGACCGAGTGATTTTTGATCAGCTGATTGTGTTCACACCAGAGGACAGGGAATGAATGCTTTACTTACGTTTCCTGATCTAGCTCCATAGTAGCCTCTGGAGTCGGCCTCATTATCCCCTTATTAAAAATTAAGAAATGCAGACCTGAGTGAGTGGCTGAGACTTTCTGATGGCAGAGACTTTCTGATGGCAGAGTTTATGCTCCTTGAACTCCTGAGGTTTCAAAGGGAGAGACTGGACTGTCTTGTGGCCGACATTCTCGGACAGTCCAGTTTGTAGGTGAAACATCAACAGTCTGCAGATACAGATGGGATGATGGGCTGACTCACTGTGACGTTAGACACTGGGGCTCACATCTGTAACCCGAGCACTTTGGGAAGCTGAGGCGGGAGATTACTTGAACTCAGGAGTTCAAGACCAACCTGAGAAAGAGCAGGATCCCATCTCTTCTAAAAATAGAAAAATTAGCCACGTGTTGTAGTGAGTGGGTACCTGTAGTCTCAGCTACTCAGGAGACTGAGACAGAAAAATCACTTGAACTCAGGAGTTTGAGGTTGCAGTGAACTAGGCTGATGTGATGCCTCGGCACTCTAGCCTGGGTGACAGAGTAAGCCTCTGTCTCAAAAACAAAATGCGTATAATGTAGTATATTTGGTTTCTCCCCCTGATTTTGGACACAGAGCTCCTAAAACTTGTAATTTCCTGAGGGGTAAGATAGGGTCTCACTTTTGCTCAGGCTGGTCTCAAACTCTTGAGCTCAAGCAATTCACCGGTGTCCTATTTTCTTGGCATCTTCAGAAAGGTGGGCTCTGGGCATTTGGGAGACTGTTTGGAGAGAGGAGAGACAGCGCAAGATTGTCCTGAGTCCTCATGCTCAAAGCCTTGGCTCCTTAGCAGCCCTGGGCTGGGTCTGCCAAGCTCTTGGCTAATGAATACAGGGGCTTCTGTCTACACGTAATTCCCAGTCAGCAGCAGCACCGGGACCCCAAGTTCATGTCCTACCTCTAAGTACTGATGCTTCTTTCATCATGACTGAGGTGGGACTGAAGGAAAGGCTCCTATTTACATATAACCACAACAAAGATGAAGATGCCAAGAAGGTAGGAGGTGAGTCTTCAGAGAAAGTCGTGGAAACTCAAGGAAATAAGTGTCATGAAGAATGGGGTGATTAACAGGCGACTCCCACAGAGAGGGCAAGTAAGATAAGGACTGAAAAACACCCACTGGGCTTGGCACAGGAGCCTTTAGTCTCAGCCTTTCTGTGGGGAGGACAGGAGGAGGCCAGACTGCCGTGGGCTGAAGATGTGTGGGGGACAAGGATGGGTGGAAAACAAAGTGCGGGGAAATGTTGGCTCAACTCATTTGGCTGCAAAGTGAGGGACGGAAACGCGATGACAAAGCTGCTTCGGGATGGGAGATGTTCAGAGTGTTCACGTGCAGAGCCAGAGCCAGAGCGGGAGGTACTGGAGTAAAAGGCAGAAAAAGATGAGAGAAATGGGACAGAGTTTTGAAGGATATGGAGAAGACTCAGAGCTCCAGCAGAGAGAAGGAAGAAGTGAAAAGCACAGAGGTGTTTGGAGGCAGAGAGAAGATGGGAATTCACACGTGGTGCAGGCGAGGGACATGGGGAGACGTCTGGGCTGTGAGGGGAGGCCCCATGTCTTGGAAAAGCTGGAGCAGCAAAGATGCAAGGGCTGGATGAAAGGATTGTGGAGCAACATTAGGGACCCACTGACCCTTCAACATGACCTCAGGGCCTGGCCTTCTGCTGTTCCCTGCTCCTCGAGAAAGGAGCAAGTAGGTGACAGAGGGCCCAAGGGTGGTAACACAGGATCCCCAGAGTAGGATTAATCCAAACCATAAACAACCACTATGGACAACAGTGTGGAGGTTCCTCACGGAACCAAAAACTTGACCAGTAAACCCACTTCTGGGTATTTACCCAAAAGGCTTGAAATCAGTATGTTGAAGAGATATCTGCACTCCCATGTTTATTACGGCACCATCAACAACAGTTAAGTTTGGGATTGACCTAAGTGCCCATCAAGGGACAAATGGGTAAAGAAAATATGGTATATAGAGACACCAGAATACTATTCAGCCTTGTCAGAAGGAAGAAATTCTTTGTTGTGCTATCAAGTAATGTACATTCTTTCTGTCTATCTAACTATAATTTTTGCATTTGCAACAACTTGAATGGAATTGGAAAACATTATGCTAAGTGAAGTAAACCAAACACAGAAAGACAAATACACATTCTCACTTAATTGTGGAATCTAAAATAAGGGAACTCAAGGAAGCAGAGAGTAGAAACGTGGTTGGCAGATGCAAGGGTGAGGGATAGAACATGATAGTCAGAGGGTGTAAAGCTTTGGTTAGACAGGAAGGATATGTCTGATCTTTCCTTTTCTTTCTTTCTTTTTTTTTTTTTTGAGATCAATTACATGGCATGGCAAATATAGTTCATAATTGAGTGCTGCACATTTAAATTTGACCGAGAGTAAATTTCAAGTGTTCTTATCAAAAAATGTTAAATATTTGAGATGATGAATGTTAATTAGCCTGATTTAACCAGTTTGCATTGCATTAAAAAAACATAACACAAGCCAGAGTAGGTGGTTCATGCCTACAATCCTAGCACTCTGGGAGGCCAAAGTGGGTGGATTGCTTGAGTTCAGGAGTTCAAGATCAGCCTGAGCAAGAGCAAGACACTATCTCTACTAAAACTAGAAAAATTAGCTAGGTGTTGAGGTGTGGGTCTGTAGTCCCAGCTACTTGGGGGCCTGAGGTAGGAGGATTGCGTGGGCCCAGGAGTTTGGGGCTGTGAGCTATGTTGCCATGGCTCTCTAGCCTGGGGCAACAAAGTGAGACTCTGTCTCAAAAAAAAATTCATGGCTCGGCGCCTGTGGCTTAACAGGCTAAGGCGCCAGCAACGTACACCTGAGCTGGCAGGTTCGAATCCAGCCCAGGCCCACCAAACAACAATGACGGCTGCAACCAAATAAGAGCCGGGCGTCGTGGCAGGTGCCTGTAGTCCCAGCTACTTGGGAGGCAGAGGCAGGAGACTTGCTTGAGCCCAGCCAGGAATTGGAGGTTGCTGTGAGCTGTGATGCCACAGCACTCTATCTAGGGTGACAGCTTGAGGCTCTGTCTCAAAAAAAAAAAAATTCATAACACCACTTTGTACCCCCTAAATAAACACAGCTATAATTTAATAACAAATTAAAAAAATTAATTTTATAAAAACCATAAATAAGGCACCTGTCGAGCATTATGAAGGTATTTCTTTCTTTTTTTTTTTCAGAGTCTTACTATGTCACCCTTGGTAGAGTGCCATGGCGTCATAGCTCACAGCAACCTCAAACTCTCGGGCTTAAGTGATTCTTTTGCGTCAGCCTCCCAAGTAGCTGGGACTACAGGCACCCGCCACAACCTGGTTGTTTTTTTGTTGCAATTGTCTTTGCTGTTTAGCAGGCCTGGCCTGGGTTCAAACCCACCTTCCTCAGTTATCTGGCCAGCTGAGCTATGGACACTGAGCCTATGAAAGTATTTCTAACCCACCCAGAGAGAGTCTCCAAGAAACAGGCTCATTGTCCTTGTTCTTGTACCTGTTGAAACGTGTTGAGATGAAAAAATTCACATTCCTTCTTCTGTCAAAGAAAAAAAATAGATAATCAGAAAGGAACTGTTTGGACTCAGTGCCTGTAGCTCAGCAGCTGGGGTGCCAGCCACCTATACCAGAGCTGGTGGGTTCAAATCCAGCCCGGGCCTGCTGGACAACAATGACAACTACAACAAAAGAATGGCTGGGCGTGTGGTGGGCGCCTGTGGTCCCGGCTACTTGGGAGGCTGGGGCCGGACAATCGCTTGAGCCCAACAGTTTGAGGTTGCTGTGAGCTATGATGCCAAGGCATTCTACCCAGGGTGACAGCTTGAGACTCTGTCTCAAAAGAAAAAAAAGAAAAGAAAAGAAAGGAACTGTTTGGCCTTTCTTCCAGAAGTCTCGGTCAGGACAAAAAAAAAAAAAAAAGTGGGCTAATGTGTGGCTGTTTATAAGTAAAAAGAAGGTTTGGGGGCATAATAGTACCATGGCTCTTATGTTGAAGGAAGAATCAATATTTACTTAACTGAAGAACTATATTCAACCTATGAGACTAGCCTGTTATCTTTGGATGAAAGTTAATGTTTATAGTAGTGAGGGATTTTGCCCTCAGGTAATTCAGAAGGAATGAATGGAAGCTTCTCATTTGGGGAGATCAAACTGTTATGGGGACACCCTACACCTCCCTGCCCCCCTCCTTACACTGTTGACAACCCAGATGCAGATGACAGGCCAAGAAGTATTCCCCTAACTACCGGGGAAGCCTGGCTGCCAGATTTTGACAAATGACAGAACATAGAGCAGGGACCCACGTGAGGAGCATGGAATTTCCTAAAAGGGGGAGGTGGAGACCCTGGATCAAGGGGTCTCCCTTAGACAGAGTATGTGAGAAGAATCAATGAGAGATTGGAGGCAACTGAGGAGAGATTGAGGAAACGGGGAGCGAATGTTTTATGTGGATGTCAGTCACATGGTCTTGTGCTTAGAAGTCCCCTCTTCTTGCCTTAATCCTCTCATGTCACCGTCTTGATATGTTTAATAATTATTTTTTGAGCAAGGGGCATTGCCTTTCCATTTTGCACTGGGACCTAAAAATAGACAAATGGGCCGGGTTGGAGCTCACACCTGTACTCTGGGAGGCTGAGGCAGGTAGATTCCTTGAGCTCAGGGGGTCGAGACTAGCCTGAACAACAGCAAGACCCTATCCCTACTAAAAATAGAAAACTAACCAGGTATTGTGGGGGGAGCCTGAGGCAAGAGGATTGCTTAAGTCCAAGAATCTGAGGTTGCTGTGAGCTAGAAGGCCACTCTACCCTGGGTGACAGAGTGAGACTCTGTCTCAAAAACAAAACAAACAAAAACGGAATCCAAATGAATGGGTTCAAGGTGCCACTACTTCTTTGGGTTGATGTCTGAACCTTTAGTAGCAAAATCAGTTGCACACCCCCAGGAAGAAAGCTCCCCCAGAGCAGCCAACATCTCCCCAAGATGAGAGCCCCTCGGCCTGGCTTGCTTGGTATTCCCCGTCAGGATCACTAGGGATGCTGATTTTCCCCTGCCCGCTGCCTTATCATGACACAGAGTGGATGGCCCAGCTACACCCTGGTAACCAGGTGATGCCCTCATATTAATCCTCATGAGATGACTTGGAGTGGCTGCCGTGTCTCTGTTCCTTTGCAGTTATTTCTTCAGTTTCTGTCACAGCTCTCTGTCATTCATTCAACAACCATTTCTTGTGTGTTAGTGTGTGGCAGAGTGTTCCAACTCCGATCCATCAAGCAAGATCTTGGTATGGCCTGGCTGCCCGTCAAAACAAAGGAGTGAATGGAAAAAGGCCTGGAAGGAGTGGAGGGAAGGCATGGCCTGGTAGAATGTTTACACTCCATCCCCCCACCTGCTTTTCAATTCAAAATCGTTTCTTATGTTCTAAGTTCACTATTTAAAAAGTAGGAATTTATCTTGCAGTATGAATTAAAAATCCTGTCGCTAAATTTTCACATTGGAATCTACAGTGAACCAGGCCCTTGTGGAAGAGGGATGTACAAAGATAATGCAATTTGAGTTCATCCCTGGACATAGCCAGAGGTGGAGGAATCTTTATTTCCAATATCTCCTCCATGTAAAGATTAGGATGATATAAAATAGATAAAATGACATTCCCCCTTTATATCGCATCTCCATACCTTCCTCTCTCCTCCATCAGACATCAGTATTTTTTTTTTTTTTTTGAGACAGAGCCTCAAGCTGTCACCCTGGATAGAGTGCCATGGCATCACAGCTCACAGCAACCTCCAATTCCTGGGCTCAAGCGAGTCTCCTGCCTCCGCCTCCCAAGTAGCTGGGACTACAGG
>CAUYRH010157257.1:0-16633 GCA_963574655.1 Perodicticus potto | reverse complement strand
TTGGGTAAGTTTTTTTTTTTTTTTTTTTTTTTTTCTGTTCCATTTTTTGCCAGGTATTCCAGATACCCTGTTAAGCCTGTAAAACCTAAGGACCGAATTTGACTTAACAAATAACATGTATGGAATAATTCTTAGTAGAGTCTAGTGCCTGCTGTATTCAGGAGATTTCCAGCATCTCCCTTGTTCTTTGGAAAGGTACTGAAGGTCTCTCAGGAAAACTTTAATTGATTTTTTTCTTTCAATCAAGAGAATGAACAAAACAAACTCACACAGGCTCTTCTGTCCCAGAGGAAATACCATATCTTATACATCAGCTTCATAGAAAAGTTAAAAAAGTTTTAAAAGTTTGGTCTGGATGATCTACTTTTGACTTGTTCTCTTCCTCGAGAGAATGTGTAGTTACACTTCTGATGGCCAGCTCTCAACATTCAACCTATCCTTGGTTATCTTGAAATGCATCAAAACTTAGTTGGACTTCCTTTTTTACTTTGCGGTCTCAGTAAATCACAGATAGTATTTTATTGTTTCCTCATTTTGATACTCATTTTTACTCCTAGTAGGATGTTTGCTTGGGAGAGACGAGTTTATGGGCCTCTTTAGTCAAAGGAACTGTGGTTCCAATCCCAGCTTTGCCAGTTCTGATGGTATTAGCCTGGGCACATTTTTGCTTGTTTGACTGTCTTTTTACTTATCTATAAATAGAGCTGTTATGTAATTTTTGAAATTGTTGTGAATATCAAGGGGGGTTTTGAATATACAATGTATATTTTCACATCTGACATACAGCACATGTTTATTAACCTATCTGGATCTTTTCTGGTGAAAATTAGAACCTACATTAATTCTTTATGACACAGTTCTGTGTTGTGGACCTAAACTTGGAGACTTTTTGAGCCTGCACCTACATACACAAGTCTCACATGTGGATTTTATGTAAGCGTTGTATAAAAATTCAGATTTCAGGTTATTTTTTATTCAAATATGAATTCTTCCCTGCATAACCTTATCCTAGGCCAATTTTGCCTCCAAACTAATTGATCACTGAAAACGTCAAAGTTTTTTTTTTTTTTTTTGCAGTTTTTGGCCGGGGCTGGGTTTGAACCCGCCACCTCCGGCATGTGGGACTGGCGCCCTACTCACTGAGCCACAGGCACCACCTGGTCAAAGTTCTTAATATGAAAACAATGTGATGTCTGAAAGGTGTCAGTGAAGCACACAAGTCTTTTTCTTTTTTTGATTAAGAATGAAATTGGGTCATACTGTGCACTGAACTTGATTAGAAAGTTCAAGGATTACAGATGTTTTAATAGTTTTTGCATACTTTCAGAGGACTATTATCTCCCTTAGGAGAGTCCCTTAACATTCAAATGAGGACACTTGTTTTTGAACATCTCCCCAAGAGCCAGACTGGACAGATGTTTCTCAAAACGAGCTGCTGAAAACAGTTGAAACTGAAATTTAAAAGTAAACTGTCCAATCTGGCTTGAGTCTCTTATTGTTAAAGGTGTAATAAAGGGGAACACGGAGCTCCTTTGACATTTTATTTAAAACAAAAAAAACACCATATGTGCAGGTACTGTTTGGGAAAGATTTCAGTTTGGGAGTGAAGATGTGATTTGATTCGATTCATTTATCATGACTCGTGTGCCCATGTTAACATTTGACATTCTTGAGCACCTCTGATTTTGTACGTGGTGTCAGTTTGGTACAATACTTATCCAGATCCACCATTCATTCAATTTAAAAAAGAGGCTATTTATGGTAAAAATCCTCCCAACCAGTTGATGGAAGTACACAACCAAAATATTGGCTGGTTTCCAATTGTTCTTGTTTTGTTTGTTGCCTTAATAAAGACACATCACACCCAGTCTGCTGTACATGCAGAGTTTGCCCACAGGAATTCTGAAACCCCAACAAAATGGAAACATAGTGGCTATGTATATATTAAGCTCTTGACTGTCAGTTTTGTTCTTAAAACCTTCAAAATTGATTTTTTCTCCCAAATTTTGACAGTATTAGTGAAGAAAGACTATTGGTCCATTGGGCTTTCCTTTGTTTCTACTCACTCCAAATATAATTCACCTTTTTTTTCTGCCTTCTACATTTATGCACTTCTTTGTAGAGGCTTTTTTGTTTCCTTTAAATGATGATTCCTTTCATCTTTTGCCTTTGTTTTCATTCACTGCCAAAGAAAAGCTTTCTCTTGATGGCTCCACAATGTAAGGATGGCTTTTTATAAGCTTGATCCATTGGAATGACAAGGTAATGATTTTACCCTTGAACATATCAGGACACAGGCCATCTCGACATCCAGCTTCTTTTGCAAACATAGCCCATCCCCAGAAGAGCATCTTTACAGGTGCAGAAATTTATTTGAAATAGCCTCAGACTGGGAAACACTGATTACTTTTTTCTCTCTTGAGGATTATAAAGTTTGTGAATATTGCCTGAGCACATGCATATTAATCATATGCCCACAGAGAATAGTGAAATTCTTTGAATGAAAACATTCATTGGGAAATAAATGAATGTAATTATAATTCATAGGAGCACTTTTGTCAGAGTGCAATTTGTAACCCTTAAAATCAAAACACAGCAGGAACCCTAAATATTGTTCTAAATAGGTGTCTTCTTTCCAAATAGTTTCCTATTAATCAGCTTTAACACAACTCCCTCATTCTTACATTATTTTACTTCAACATATGTAGAAACAGCTATAATTTAGTACTAATCTCTAAATGATAGATTCAGCGTCTTCGATTGAGGTTAGTTGAAAAGGAAGAAATAAGTGATGATGGTTTTACTAAGCCCAGTACCGGAGCTGGGACCCCAGTCTCTTGATGTTCTCTGCACTCTGCAGTGTGGACTTGGAGGGAGAGGCAAGGAGGGGAAGAGGAATGCCATGGGCTTTGCAGTCAGAAGAACCTGGGCTCCAGGCGTGGTTGACCTTTTAGATGCATGACATTGAGCACCTGATTAGCTTGTCTGAGCCCAATAATCTTAATCTGTAAAATGGGTGGCATTTCATTATAGTTGTGAGAAGAAGTGATAAAATACAAAATACAGTTCTTTGGAGGTAGTAAGTGCTTTTGTCTTGCAAGTAATTGGGTTTTCTGTGCAGGGAGTGTTCCAGTTACACGTATAATACATGGGCCAAAAACTTGGTGGCTTATAAAGAAACATCTGTCATGTTCTCAGATTCTATGTGTCAGTAACTCAGATACAACACAGCAGAAATGACTTGTTTTCTACTCCACAATGTCTTAGACTGCGGCAGAGAGACTCTAAAAAAGGGAGGGAATAGTAGGGATCATTTGAAGCCTTATGTATTTGCACGTGCACTGGTTGGTTGATGTGGGAATTCTAGAAGGGCTGGGGGGCTGGTATAGTTCCATCTCTTCAGAGACCTCCTGCCCTGTCTGTATGTGGCCAGCCTCTCCATGGTTCTCTCCAGCATGGCAGCTTCAGAGTCGTTGGAACTCTTACATTTTGGCTCAGAGCTCCTAAAGCACATGTTCTGGTTGGGGCAGTGGCGAGGAGAAGGTAGGGAGGAGACTGTCGGAAGGAAAGCCTGCAGAAGCTCTAATCTCTCATGACTTAGGCTTGGAAGTGACAGGGCATTACTTCAGCAGGTGCTCTCGGCCGCTGTTGGCACAAACCTGCCCCCAGATGCAAGTGGAGAATGGCCTCTCCACTGCAGGGGAGGAAAGCTTAGGGGTGGGATATATGCTATATATCTTGAGAAAATATGCTGTGCCATACACTGGCAAGGATTTTTTTATGTTTTTTTCCTTCTCCTTCAAGATGTGTGGAGATAGGTGCTAAGAGTCGTGCCGGAGCTGGATTTGGAGGCTTTCTTATACCAAGCTGAAGAAAGTGAGCTGTTTTCTGGAGGGCCTCTGGACTTTTCTTCTCTTTTTCTCTCTTGTCTTTCTCTCTCCATTGCTAGTGTGTGTGTGTATGTGTGTGCACGTATACCCCTTATTTTGAGAAAGGAGTGACACCATGCAAAGATGCTTACTCAAGTTACGAATTACCATTTCTCAAAGAAACTTACCTTATAGGGTCCTAAATTCTCTCCTGTGTTTCTATAAATCTGGCCTTCAAACCTGGCAGTCCTATCATGGATGCAAAGTCAGCTTCAAGTCGAATTGAAGAGAATTCCATTAGAAAGACACAATAGCATATGCAGAAAATACAGCCGTTGTGAGTGGCACCCCAAACGGCTGTGTCCCCTTTAGAGGCCTGCTTATTCCTCGAAGCATGCTGCTCTTTCTTTATATTCCTCTGATAAAAATTAAAATGTAGAAAATCATGGAGCTTAAGAAAGCAATGATCTAAAGTCTGCTGTTAGAATTATGGTGAAAGCTCTTAAAAATCCAAGTTTGAAAGCCTTTAGGCACTTTGTTTTAAAGGCTGTGAGTTATATAGTCTTGAATGCTAAAAACAAACAAATGCTAAAAACAAATCAGCAGCCAAAACACCTTACAAAAA
The DNA here is from genome assembly GCA_963574655.1 of Perodicticus potto. Lineage (NCBI taxonomy): Eukaryota > Metazoa > Chordata > Mammalia > Primates > Lorisidae > Perodicticus > Perodicticus potto. The sequence goes on along the minus strand of CAUYRH010157257.1, from coordinate 12,139 downwards.
ATAAATAATAATTCAAAAATTGTTAGGCCTAATTGGGAAGAGCTCAGGTAAAGAATGTTTCATTCATTTACCAGAGTGGAAAGAAAACACCTAATTAATCTTACTAAATCTCTTAACATTTAATGAGAACATACCCAGGCAGACCTATTCTGTTTTAGCCTCCTTAATTTTCCTCAGATGTGACGTTTTGTCCAGTGGTTTAATAAGGGACACACTTTACAAACCAACTGCTATGAACAGGATAACATCTTGGCCAATTAGCAAATCGCCAAAGGTGCAAGTTAAGGGAAGAAAAAGTGTTAATTATTTTTAATGTGTTTTACAATTTAGTAAATAGCTCTTTTTAAATGTTTATTTTTAATTGACATATAAGCTTGTGCATATTAATATTCTACATATTTTTTAAAAATATGTATTTTTTATTGGTATGTAATAGTTGTATAGATTTTTGAGGTACATGTGATATTTTGATACCTGTATAAAGCATGTAATGATCAGATCAGGGTAATTGGGTTATTTGTTCCCTTAGGCATCAATGTTTTCTTTGAAAAGTGTTAATTATTTAAAGCCCAAGTTCAGGCTTCCTCTGTGGGAGCTCCTGCTGTGAGTTTCTGTTTGTCACACTTAGAGTGCATATCCAGGCAGGAGTCAGAGTCACAGGGAGGGGCTTAATAAATAAATTTACATTCTCACTTCGACTTCTCTCATGCTCAGGTACTATTTGTTGTTGGTCTAATGCATAATGCATTTTTATAGTGTTTTGATGAGCCGCGTGCATTCTGCATGTTGCAGTGGCCGGCTTGCGCTAAATGACAAGTGTGTTTTCACTGCTATTTTTCTGTCTCCCTTAATGTGATACCTACATATTATGCTCAGGAATGTGGGGTACGAAATGGTGACATATTTATATTTAAGGAGTTTTTAAAAAACATTCTTGCATGTTTTGTGGAAAACAGTCTCAGAGCTTTTGTAGAGATCATGGTACATTGTCTTATCCTACAGTGGCCAGTTAAAGTGCCTTTGAGGACTGAAAAAAATGTCCTGGATTCTCAAAATATAATAACTAAAACAGATACTATGCATTTTGACAGGGGAAGGAAGATCACTGGACCAGTATTACTGTTCTTGCTTTTTCTGTTCAACCATATACTGGAAACAATAATGACAATGGAGAAATGAATTTATATGGCAGGATGGGATTTTAAGGTCATCTTTATTTTTTATTAAATCATAACTGGGTACATTACAGCATTTATGGGGTACAATGTGCTGATTTTATATACAATTTGTAATGCTTATATCAAACTGGTTAACACAGCCTTCACCTCACTTACTTAATTGTTGTGTTAAGACATTTATAATTGGCGGCTTCCATAGTTCAGTGGGTAGGATGCTGGCCATATATACCGAGGCTGGTGGGTTCGAACCCAGCCCAGGCCAGCTAAACAACAATGACAACTGCAACAAGAAAAAAAATAGCTGAGCGTTGTGGTGGGCGCCTGCAGTCTCAGCTACTTGGGAGGCTGAGGCAAGAGGATTGATTGAACCCATGACTTGGAGGTTGCTGTAATTTATGACGCCATGACACTCTATCCAGGGCAACAGTTTGAGACTCTGTCTCAGAAAAAAAAGAACAAAGACATTTATACTCTACTCTTAATAAATTTGGGTACATGTCAAATTTAAGGTCATCTTTAAAAGAATGTTTACAATAGGGCATCTCAGTCAACACCAACATGTCCATGGCCCGTGTGTGTCCTTGAAGGCTGAGATCCCTGCATCTCCACGGTGCTCCCTTCTGCTGCTGTTCTGGTCTGTTGGAGAGGAAGCTTCCCCTACGCAGTTGACTTGACTGTGTGTGGAGGGGTGAGACATGCACTGAGGAATTAAGCTTTTAAAGATAAAGTGTGTCTCTCAGTGGAAAGGATAGCACTGGAAATAGGAGAACGATCTCAAGTGAGCAGCTTCTTAGTCAAACCCTTGTTTAAAACTAGTCTTTCCAAAATATATGCAACCTACTGCATCTATTCTCTCGCTCTCTTTTTTTCTTTTTCTTTAGTTTTTGTTCCCTAGCTACAGTTCTCTCAGTTTGTAATTGCATTAGCAAATGGGTTGTTTAAGAAAAATATGTAAATAAGTTTGGTATGGTTATAGGGACTTTACCATGAACTAAAATTAATTCCTAAAATCTGTAAGAATTCATTCACCTCGAGTGTTTGATTCTAAGGATGATGGATCAGGGCACCTGAGGAAATGTTGGCTGAGGAATGGTTTGCAATGATGTAACCATGGTCGAGTTCTGCAGGCTGAGCGTGAGGGCCCTTGAGGACAGCAGCAGAGTCAGAAGGTGGGGGGGAGTGAGAGGAGAGATGCCCACCAGTGACTATTTCAAGGTTTCGAAGCTGGGAAACCGACGAGGAGGGGCTCTTTCTCCTCTTCCCAGCTCCACCTTCTGTGTCACTGCTCCTTTCACAACATGGCTTCAAGTTCAGGGGCCCAAACTCAAGTCAGTCCTGTGAAGCTCAAACCTAAACTGCGTGTTGGTTTATAAGACTGGTGGGCTACCCTGGGACATTGTTTCCATGAAGAAGCAGTGCTAAATGTCAAATAATGTATGTGTAAATAGATACAACCATAATTTGTTCTGTTTTTTATTATATTTATTTATTATTATTTATTTTTGAGATAGAGTCTCACTCTGTTGCCCCAGGCTAGCGTGCAGTGGCATCATAGCTCCCAGCAACCTCAAACTCCTGGGCTCCAGTGATACCCTTGCAGGCGCCTGCATAACACCTGGCTAGTTTTCCTATTTTTAGTAATGACAGGGGTCTCACTCTTGCTCTGGCTGGTCTTGAATGCCTAAGCTCAAATAATCCTCCTGCCTCTGCCTTTCACTCTGCTAGGAGAACAGGCATGAGCTATGGTGCCCAGCCCCCCATAATTTGTTCTTATAATTGAAAGACATATAAAAATATGTGTATGTGTGTGTATTATATGTGTACATATAATATCTATATTTAGCTAGATAGTATAAACATAAATATATCTAATATCTATATCCATTTTTATATGTTTATATAAAAATGTCACTTTATACAGTACATGTATTTGTATAAATGTACACACATACGTATGTGTATATATATCATCAGTATAGCGATAGGTAAGTCAATTACTGTTGACTTAATAGATTCTGAAATCATATAGGCTTTGAATCTCTTGGTTGCACACATTTGAAAAACAGGCAGTTACTCTTAATCAGGAAGAAAGAATCAACAGGAGAGAAGACACTCCAGTAGCTGAGTAAGAAAATATATTCTGGGAGTCGTAACCCTTTCTTCTATGATGAATAAAGGAAAGGAAGAGATGTAATTAAAGTTGTAGACGATTATGATTCCTAAGGTGTATTTTAATTAGCTTTCGAGGAAGAACAGGTGGTATAATTGAAAACTGGATTCCTTTCAGCATGGGTCTTCCCGTGTTAGCTTTTTATGCTTCTTGTAGCTTTTAGGGCATTCTTTTCTTTTCAATTTTTTTATTTCCCCTTTGATTAATTAAGTTGATTTTATAGTATATCATATAAGTTATTCAAAATGATGTAGTTATGCAATAGACATAAAAGAGCCATATTATTTGATAGATAAAATTAGATTTATAAAAAAGTTTCAATATTTCATTTAATCTTCTTGTTACTGTACTGGATTTCATTGAGGGTTTGGATGAGATTTATTTGCGTTCTGGGTAATTGATTATCTTTTCTCTAATAGATATGCATTGTGAAATATAAGATATTAGAATGAGTACATTTATAAATGTGAGAAGCTTTTATTAAATTGAAAGCTTTGTGATATATAAATTATGCTATATTCATTCAGTGATGGTAGCCCATCCAAGGAAGGAGTTAGATGTTTGGAGTGGAAGCAGAGCTCCACAGGCAGGAACGCAGAGGGGAGAGAGAACAAGCTCTTATTTGGCAGTGATTTATCATTCATGGCAAACATCTCTTGGGTGAAAACATTGTATCAAGATTCTGTCTCTCACTTCTGAATCTCAGTATTGACTGTAAATATTTATTTCCTAAACCACATGTGTTTTACCAGCAACGTAACTGGTGAGTCTTCTAAGAAATAATTTATCAATTTTAAAGCAAAAAAGAAAAATATCAATTTCAGTCAACCCAGTCATAAAGTCCATACAGTATTTCAAAGCAAACATTGCCTCAGGAGTTGATGGTATTCCATGCTTGATATTGCTTCCTTTGTAAAATTGTGGCTCCATACATGGATGGATTGTAGCTCCATAGAATTTCAAAGCAACATTGCCTCGGGAGTTGAAGGTATTCCATGCTTGATATTGCTTCCTATGTAAAATTATAGCTCTATAGATATCCCCCAGTGGGGGTAGGAAACTTTTACAGAAATCATTCTCTTAGAGAACAAAGATAATTGCAATGAATGAGATGTGGTCACCATGGCTCATGTATTTTTCTCATAATTGTGGGAAAGTGTAGGAATTTTATAACAGTTTTAGAAATAGGAATTGGGACAATAGTTTTAAACATCTGAATTTCCAGATCAGAAGTCAAGCCAAGAGAATGTGATTTGGTGAAACTGCATGATAATGAACAAACTACTTTGAAGTTTAGGTGATGAGAATCTCTTTGCTGTAGGATTGCCAGAAATTCAGTAGGAAGCCACTGTAGTTTCTGCCTCCAAGGATGGAATCCCTTCTGTAGGCCACTGAGGCTCAGCATTGGTCTTCTTGTGCCAACGTCTGACGTATCATTTTCATTGCAGCCTCATGTGTATTTCATACAAGATCATCAGTTTAACCCAGAAACCCCTGAGATTTAGTTTTCTGTGCACATTATGGCATGAGTTTCTCTGTGTCTTGTTGGGACAGTGCACATGTACATGTAACATTATTTTAGATGCTTTAAATGATCCTTGCTACTACCAGACCTCATTTGAATACATACTGTGCCATCAATTTTATTTGTTGTTAGAGTGGGTATGAAGGTGCTGTATGTTTTTATGTATTTATGACCATATATATACAGTTTTACACATAAAGGAATCTGTTCTGCCAAACCACTGCAAAACTCTCAGTGCCTGTTAGAACCACTTTTACTGGAAAAGTTTTAGGATTGGGACTGATGATTATACTCCCCTTCTCCCCTTTACTTCTAGAATCTTATCTTATAAAAAGCAAACGTGGACTAAAGTACTGTACGGCCTTTTGATTGTGTTGACTGAAAACCTGGGCAGGATTTGATTTCACCCTACTTCAGTGTAGACCCTGGAACCCTCTTGAAAGTGAGAGAGAGAGAAGATATGGATTGAATCTTGAAGAAATAAAGAAGTATAACTTTTCCCATCTCCTAACATCACGTGAAATATGTTTTATGTGTCTAACTTCTATTAAGAAAACATGTAAGTTAGATGGGGTAGATGTTAACTTGATGCGTAAGCTATGAGTTTGAAAAGGTCAAATAGCTGACATTTATCTGTATCACTACAATTATCGCAGGACTACCAGGATCCTGAGGACAAGAGAACCTGGGTGTGAAATGACACCTGAATTTGATTGGTCCTTATTAACTCCTCCTTCCCTTTCTGTGTATTCTGCCCAGGAAGCAGTTTCCTGAATGTTTAAGGCATTCATAACTTGCAAAATTATAACTCCAACTTTACATTCCCATTTAAATCGTTGTCTGTGTTCTATTTTCACACTTCACTGCTGAGATTCCAAGCGGTCACACAGTGAAGTTGTCAGCACAGACAGCAAGAAAGGAGACACGGGGTGCCCATCGGCCTGCGCCCAAAGAGCGTGGACTCCAGTGGAGGCTCAGGAACAAAAGGCACAGAGACCCCAAGCAGATCAAAATGACTGCCTCCTCCTTCCCCTTCCTTTGATTCTTCAAACTTAGTACTAAATAATGTGGGGTACACTTCCTGGGTGCTGTTCCCATGCTTCTGGTGCCAGGGTCTGTTAATAATTTAGGGTGTACTACAGATTGTCTTGGAGAAGTTAGACATTTTGGATTGAAAGTTGCAATTGACATCCCACTTTAAGCTTTCCTGGTTTCTGAGAATAATGTAGCTACCACATTTTGATTGTTAGGATTTCCAGTTTAAAAATTATTAAATAAAACTGAAAAATCAGTTCTGTGTTTAAAGCTTTAATTTTATAGTAAAATGCAGTCTGTATCTATTTTAGGCTCATGAGCCATCTAAAAATGCCATTTCATTATGTTTGTATTCCTTATGGCCTTTCAAAACAAACTGGAGAGTGGAGCCTGTGGCTCAGTGGGTAGGGCGCCAGCCCCATATACCCAGGGTGGTGGGTTCAAACCCGGCCCCGGCCAAATTACAACAAAAAAATAGCTGGGAGTTGTGGCAGGCACCTTTAATCCCAACTGCTCGGGAGGCTGAGGCAAGAGAATCACCTTAGCCCAGGAGTTGGAGGTTGCTGTGAGCTGTGATGCTATGGCACTCTACTGAGGGCAATAAAGTGAGACGCTGTCTCTACAAAAAAAAAAAAAAAAAAAAATGGAACTGGTTAATTTACCCAATACTCACTTTATTCATTTGTTTCATTCAAACAGCCTTTTTACAAACATATTTTGGATGCCTACTGTATACTAAACACTCAGTAGTTTCTTGAGGAAAAAGAAGATAAAATGGTGGTAATGCTTAGCGATACATTTTAGCAGGTGTGATAGTTAAGAAAACTAACAACTATAATTCAGTGGTAAGCTCCTTAAGTGAAGTTTGGGGAGCCGTGGGAAGGGAATTCAGTTGAAGCCCTAGAGCCCTGCAGCCTTCCAAAACTGTTTCAGAGAGGAGGTGATTCTTACAGGATACCCTGAAAATGAACTAGACAAACAAAAGCATGGGATTGACATGTCAGGCAATGAGCCTAATACGGAAAAAGGGAATTGGGAAGAACGTCACCTCTTCAGGAACCTGGAGTTAGTTTGATATGGTTGCCATATGCATTTATAGGAAAAGCACCATGGGGCAAAATGAGACAGGGGGCAGGGCATAAGTTTTGTAAGGTTCTGAGGGTTGGAGTTTCTCCTGTAGGGCAGGGGCCAGGAGAAAATGCAGTATGTCACACAGGGAGGCATATATGATGGGATATGTGTTTTAGAAAACATCCTGGCTTCACTATGAAGAGCAGATCAGAGTAGAGGAATAGCTGTGTAGATAACTCAAGAAGCTCCAGAAATGGTCCGGAGCACAGAAGACAAGGGACTGGACAAGGATGGGGAAGTAAGGTGGGGGAGGAGGGGATGGAATAAGATCTGTCTAAGGTGACGAAGGTGACATGAGACAGTGGGTGAAAATCACAGGACCTGCGTGTTTTGATGTTGATGAGCTATCGAGCCTCCTTATTTCTTGCATGGGGATTGCAGGTAGTGAGTGCGATGGAGGGAATAGGACTGCCCATTTTGGGGATTGTGTAACTGGAGTAGCTGAATGCCGTAAAGAAGGATAAGAAGACCCAGACTTAGGAGGGTGAAGAGTCATGTTCATGAGTGAGAGAATGCTGACTTTGAAGAACACCTACCGATAAATGAATGTGTAATGCCAGTTTACATTTATTTAAACCTCACCGTGTGCAGGGTATATGCTAAAACCTTTACATTTCAGCTTCAAAAAATTTCATGAAGTTGGTACCAAAATTATTGCCCTTCACACATGAGGAAACAAAGACTTATGTTTCCTTAGAGAGAGAAACATGTTCAAGGTCACACAGACAATGAAAGGTTGGGAGCTGCGATTTGAACCCAGGTCTAACCAGTGCAGAGCCCAAACGTGTCCGCATTATCTCAGAAGGCCTCTGCTAAGACCCAGGTGTATGGAGTGTTCATTTAATGATGTCTATATAAGTGCTTCACATAAAGAAGGCAGATGCTGACGTGTTTATTGAGCACAGAAGACAACATTGAAAAGGAAGAAAAGTTGTGACTTGGTTAGTTTAGTTATAATTTGCAGGACTTTTCCAATGCATTGGAGATTAAATGCTACTTGACAGTGTCCAGATTTATAGTAAAGCTGAGAACTAGGGGGACCTTGGCTAGTTTAGTCAAGGTAGCGAAGAAATCTTGGAAAATAGTGAAGTATAGCTCATTTTGAAATGGACTGTGACCTTGTGAAATGAGCAGCATTTTTTCATCTCTGAATGTACCTTAATCATAATGTAACCCAGGGGAGCCAAACATTTTATATGTTTTAACAAGCTAAGTGATTTTATAAAAGTGCTGTTAGAAGGATTTATTTTAATTGGATGTTAAAACATGCTGGTCTTAAATCATAGCTAGAGCTTTCCTTAGAGCTCTAGTCCAGGTTAGGTTTTATAAGTAAAGTACCAGAACTTTTTTTGTTTTTTGTCATGTAACCCTCAGTATTGGAATTTTACTTATTTTTGCTTATGTTAACTTTAGGCCTCCAAAATGCTTGAACTGCCCGTTTAAAACATTTTAGGCTGTGCGTGTGAGAGGGAGATTTAACGTCATTCTGTTTCATATTTTTCACATTTTCACTCTGTGTGAGCTCCAGCAGAAGGACGCACTGAAAAGGAACAGCTCTATCTCATTGCAGTGGGGTAGTGGGGCTCCCCCCGGCAGGGACACCGTTTCCCAGGGGATATTGGGCCATGTTTGGAGACACTTTTGGTTGTTAGCCCAGGGGATCGGTTTGATTAGGCAGGTAGAGCTAATTTAAATTTAGGATGAGAAAAATAGGTGACAATATGAGAAAGAGCTCACAACTCGCTCCAAACCTTACCCTTAGTTAACCTGTGTGCGCGCGCACGCAGGGGGGTGGAGTGGGGGCGGGGGAGGGGGGGTGGGGGGTTGTTTTTTTAAATGTAGGCAGCTATTGTGTTCCATAGAAAAAAAGGCTTTGGGAAATGATTTGATAGTAACAAAGAGAGAAATTCAGATATCAGCTGATATAAATTAGCCTGAAATATTCATCACAACAGGTATAAGGAAATCTTACTAGGAAATTAATACCATTTTATGAGATATCTAAGTTTTGCATGTTTGCTAACCTCATATGAATATAGGTAATAGATTTTGGATTTCTAATTTTTTTATATACATTTCTATATTATTTGCTATCTCTCTTTTTTTCAATTGGCGAAATTAAAACAGAAAAATGAAGAGAATTTAGCCCTGTGACCATAAAGCCTCTCTCATACATAGAGTGCTACAAAACTTAAATTGGTGGAAAATAAAAGACTATTACATTTTCGTTGCTAACTGTGGATACCATATTTCGATCCCTAACTAAAATATTTCATAATCAGTTTGCATTTTAATGTATTCATTGGACAGGGATACTATTTCAGGGACAGGTCTGACATCTTCTAGCTGTGAGACAATGCATTCCTGAGAGTATTTTATAACTGAAATTTTGTTTGTTAAAGAGTATTCAATTTCTAACTCTACATACTTTTTTTTTACTTTTTCAACAAGCAAAAGAGCAAATTAGTAAGTCATTAGAAGAAGGCAGAGTTACCTTGTATTACAAGGCACTCCAGGAGGTCACATCAATATGAGTAAGACCCTTTAGAACCCTAATAAGGAATGAAAGATCACGATTTTCAAAAGTTGAACTGAAAGTTTTAGTCACTATGTTTTGCAAATATGAGTAGTGCCAAATTCTTAGGGGAAAATTAATGTTTGACTCAGGTGACTTTTCCCTTTAATTTGCATTTGGTATCAAATGATGAAAATCCATTTGCATGAACTACTTGAATCTCATTCTGTTTAATTAGAGAGTTTATACACTAATAAAATTATTTTCAAATCTCAATTAAAAAAAAAAGACAGCGAGAAAATCTAGCCGTAACTTAAACCGAAAAGATTACACCAAAGGTGTCATGAGTGTTAGATTGACTTTAAATTGTCATGAGCATGAACATTAAGTAGCCAAAACTATGGGACAACGTAAACTGATTATTTAACTCAAGTGGGAGAACATAACTTTAAATGGCAATTTGGTTTGGGTGAAAACTTGTGACTTTTTGTCTCCCTTGGTATTTATGGACTTGTGAGATATCTACCATCCTTGATATTTATTAGAATATTGGTTTAAGTAATGCATGTTTCCTAATGTTTAATTACTCTGATATATTCGAACTTGTCCAAGACAGTTTCAAAGATACAGTTTTTTTGATGTGGAACCAATTAAACAAACTGTGGCATGTCTTCCTAAAAATTGTAAGCTTCAGCTTTTGAGCGTGGCCATCTCCTCAAGCAATAGGGGTACAGAAACATAATTTCTGGAGATCACTTTTTAGGTTTTGCCCCTTTGAATTAAATGTACCATTTTAGATCATTGGAAATGGGCCCTTTTCCATATTCCACATAGACGTTTTTTCTAACTTCTGTAGGCAAAATATTTGGCTAGGTACTGTTTCAAAAAGTAGACTTCAAACCTTCCTGCTGTCATTTTCCTGTACCCATCTTCTAGACAGTTTCACGGTGTCACGTGCTCTGTCTCTTGGGCAAACTATCATTCCCTTTGCTGCTTTTAATTTAAGTGGTGCACATTTGTTTTTACTATTGCGGTTCACTTTTTCAAGACTTATATACATAGTATATACCTTCCACTCTGATTTTACTTTATTTGCATTTTTTGGTTTTTGAGACAGAGTCTCACTATGTCACCCTCGGTAGAATGCCGTGAAGTCACAACTCACAGCAACCTCCAACTCTTGAGCTTAAGTGATTATCTTGCCTCAGCCTCCCAAGTAGCTGGGACTTCAGGCGTCCACCACAATGCCTGGCTTTTTCCTACAGTGCATCTTAGAAGGGTACAAGTGAAAATTACTAAATGTAGAATATAAATGTCTTAAGTGATTAAAAGGCCATGAAGGCTATGTTAAATAGTTCAGTTAAATTATTTCAGATTGTATATGAAGTCAGCACATTATGCCCCATGATTGCACCAATGTACACAATTATGATTTAATAAAAACAAAAAAATTAAAAAAAAAAAGAGATGAGGTCTTGATCTTCTCAGGCTGGTCTCAAACTCCTGAGCTCAGGCTATCTACCTGCCTCAGCCTCTCAGAGTGCTAGGATTATAGGCATGAGTTACTGCACAGCCTTCATTTGCATTTTGAATTCATTTAGAGAATATGGTTTTAGGGATGTTACTCTGCATATACATATTTCAAATTCAATTAGAAGTACTGTTCATTTTTTCCTGATAAAAATTAAGTGGCTCAGATTTGGAGTTATTCATTTAGAATGCATTTATTTTCCACTTGTCCTTATTTAATTTTATTCTTTGCTTTTTTAAAAATCTGATACTCCAACCACTTTTGGATAGGTAGAATTGGAAAATAGAAGAATGTTTGCGTTGCCACAGCGTCAGATCCAGGACACACCCTCCCCCAGCGCCCCCACGTGCTCACCCACCCAGGCTGTGTTTGTCCTCACACTTTCAAGAAATGTTTGCCTCTCTTCCTCACCACCCACTTCCTTTCAGTCTGCCTTCCTGTGGAGAAACTCAGCTGAAGTTGCACTCTCAAATTTATCAGTGGTCCTCTAAACTACTGAAACACCGTGGCCTTTCCTCTGGCCTTATTCTCCATAGCCCCTCTGTAGCAATTCACATACTCACTGGTCCTTCTGCACTAGTTGCCTTCCCGCCATCACCAGCGTCGAATCTTTTCCTTTCTTTTAATTGTTTTAAGAATTGGAAATTTCATTCACGTATGTTAACTGATGAATCTATTTTATAAGAATAGAAATTTAGAAATTTTCTTTTACCGGAGGTGGTGGGTTCAAAACTGGCCCCAGCCAAAAAAAAAAAGGGTGGCGCCTGTGGCTCAGCGAGTATGGCGCTGACCCCATATACCGAGGGTGGCAGGTTCAAACCCGGCCCTGGCCGAACTGCATCAAAAATTAGCTGGGTGCTGTGGCGGGCGCCTGTAGTCCCAGCTACTTGGGAGGCTGAGGCAAGAGAATCGCTTAAGCCCAAGAGCTGGAGGTTGCTGTGAGCTGTGACTCCACAGCACTCTACCGAGGGCGATAGAGTGAGACTCTGTCTCCACAAAAAAAAAAAAAAAAAAAAAAAAAAACCAAAAACCCAAATAAAAAAAAAAAAATTAA
>CAUYRH010157254.1:0-22185 GCA_963574655.1 Perodicticus potto | reverse complement strand
TATTCTTCTTAGCAAAGTGTCTCAAGAATGGAAGAAAAAATATCCAATGTACTCAGCCCTAATATGAAGCTAATTTATAGCTTTCATATGAAGGCTAAAACCCAATTATAACACAAGAATACAGGGAAAAGGGAAAGGGAGAGGACGGGAGGGGGAGGATGGGTGAAGGGAGGGCAATTGGTGGGATCACACCTACGGTGCATCTTAGAAGGGTACTGGTGAAACTTATTAAATGTAGAGTATCAATGTCTTCGTATAGTGATTAAGAAAATGCCATGAAGGCTATGTTTAACAGTTTGACCAAAATATTTCAGATTGTATATGAAGTCAGCACATTGTACCCCATGATTGCACTAATGTACACAATTATGATTTAATAAAATTATATAAAAAAGACAACTTTAGAAAAGTTATGTCAATAATTTTGAAGATTGGGTTTTTAATTTTTTTTCTTTTTTTCTTTTTTTTTGAGACAGAGTGTCACTATGTAGCCCTCAGTAGAGTGCTGTGGAGTCACAGCTCACAGCAACCTCACATTCTTGGGCTTAAGCATTTCTCTCGCCTCAGCCTCCAAAGTAGCTTGGGACCACAGGTGCCCACCATAATGCCCGGCTATTTTCTTGTTGCACTTGTCATTGTTGCTTAGCTGGCCTGGACCAGGACAGCCTCAGTGCATGAGACTGGCACCATAACCACTGTGCTACGAAGATTGGGTTTTTAAAAAGAACAAACTACTTAGGTAGAAATGTGAGATCTTTGACATAGCTAAAAGAGAAGCAGGTTTCAGTTATTAATCATATGCTTAAAAAACAATTGCGTCCATAATGACGGAATATACAGTAATGAAGCATATTTCTTCTCATGAAAATAAGAAAAGTATTTGCAAACACAGTTATAAAAACCTTAAGATCCCATGAAATAGAATTAGCAGAACACTTGCCGATCCATGAAATATTAAGTGGCATTAATATTAAAAGAAGGATTAAAAGAAGGATATCTGTATTCTTTAACCCGACAAGATTTCCCATCTTCCCTTGGTGAAAAAAAGCATGTTACAGCACATTATATCAAAATAAAATGAAAGGAAAAGAAGACACTCCTAAAAGAATATTCAATAAAATATAAATAGCTATCTTACAGTTCTGGGAATTTTAGTGATTATCTTATTTCCTACATTTTTCTGTATAGTTTAAATTATCTCCAATATTATCCTTATAGTCAGAAGAAATATAATGTAGCCATTATTATTTTGAATGATTAAAGAGGCAACAATCAAGAATATAACAAATTTACCACACAATTATATAATGTAATGAATAGCTCCAACTATTGTCACAACACACAGAATGCTTAAAGCTAACCCTAACTCTGTCACTGTCTTATTTCTATAGATTCAAGCAAATAATAGAGTAATTTGTATGACTGTTTTCTCATTGCAAAAAAAGATAATAAAGAGTGATTACACCAGGGTGTGGTGTAGTTAATCAGTGCTTGAAAACAACTTTGGAAAAGTGATGTCAATAATTTTGAAGACTGGGTTTCAATTTATAGATAAAAATCTGTTCTTTTCCAAGAAAAAAATTCAGAACTCCCAAAGATTTTCAGCTCCAAAAACCAAACTCTACCCTCAGTTATATGTGTGCAATTAGTTGCATGTGCATAATTGAGGGCAGAATTTGGCCCATAAAATTTGGAATAATCTGGAAATTCTTAAAATCTGGAAAAAATTAAAATCTGTTTGATAAATTATGAAGTGACCCAATTCAAACAGGCTTTGATGTGTAAAGAAATAATGTTTTCAGTTACATGAGAAAGTTTAAAAAAAATTATTCAGCCCAATTCAGAACTGACAATTCATGAGAAGAGAATATTAGCACTGATCTTTCCCCAGGGTCACAAAGACCAAGTCCATAAGAAGTGAGTTTGTGTTCCCTTCTTAATGCCTCATGGGATAAAATAACAAAATAGAAGAAAAGAAAAAGGACAGAGAGGAAAAGGGAGGGGGGGAAGGTCTGTGTGTAAATACGCTTCAACTTACAGTGAATTCATAGCTGAGGCTTTCACATGGATCTGTTATAGTTTTGGCATCTAAAAATCCTTCTATCCTGCACCCTTACTCCCTACTAGACTGAGCTTTCTGCAAATAGATCCTTCCCAAAGTCATCTACCAATTGTACAATCAGCCCAAAGTGAACTTTCTTTCCAGTTTACGTTTCTACTTCAATTATCTTTTCACATGTCGCCTAAAGAGGACCACAAAAGTTTTGCTTCCAATAATTTCTGAAGCCACTTTGAATTTTTCATTTTAAAAAGGAAATTGAAAAAAATAGTAAATGTAGTTCCACACCTAGATCTTTATCATATTCTAAACTTTTTCTTTCACTGGCACATTTTAAATCTTGATATATACTTTTTATCCTTTCCATGTCACCGAGAGAGGGGTCTTAACGAAGAAATAACAAAAAACACAACTCCTTTTCCTCATTTCTGCCAAAAAAAAAAAAAGCTATGCATGTACATAAGGTTCATTCTTTGGCTGTGTGTGCTGAACTATTTATCAACCCACAAAGTATGATCTGTTTCTCCTTTATGGTTCTTTCAACACACACAAAAAAATTATTAGCATTACTTTTCCCTACTCTCAAGAGACTCATCTAGATTATAACCACATTACCCACGGGATTAAACCACTTGTAAAGGAGTAGAGTCCTTTGCATTTGGATCTCAAACTTTGAAAACAACCTTAAGCTATCCTCCTAAAAACATTAAAAGGAGCATTGTTGTGTGCTTTTCAGGCATCTTTACAAGTTTTTGTAAAATGATAAAGGTGGCCAGTTTGAATTTTATATGTTCATTATTTCTAAATAGCCTTGCTTATCGCCATAGATATGGTCATAAAATCAGGGTGGGAAAAGCTAAGTGTTTTCTACATGACCTTTATTTCTTGGATCTATGCACCAAAGGCAAGGTACTTCAAAATTAAATATTAATATCATCTCTCCTCCTTGTTTAAATAATCAAAATTAATGTAACTGATCAGAGGCTCTGGTGCTGATCCAGTAAACTACAAAACCTGCCCTTCAACATAAATGTTTCAAGAGGTAGGTCTAAACTCTATTTGTTTCATACTTCTCAATCTAGAAATCCCTCTTAATCCCCCTCTATCTTCTTTGAAATAAACTCCTAGTTTCACAATGTGTTTGTTAGAGTTGTCATAACAAAATACAGAGACTGGGTAGCTGAAACAACAGAAATTTATTTTCTCAGACTTCTAGCAGATAGAAATTCAAGGTCAAGGTGCTAGCTTTAGCATTTATGAATCCTATAAAGGTCTGATAACTAGTATCTACAGAGAACTCAATTTAATCAATAAGAAAAGAGCAAATAATCCCATTTCTTTGTGGGCAAAAGACTTGAACAGAAACTTCTCTGAAGATGACAGATGAATGGCCAAAAAACACATGAAAAAGATTTCATCATCTTCAATCATCAGAGAAATGCAAATCAAAAACACTTTGAGATATCACCTAACTCCAGTAAGATCAGCCCACATCACAAAGTCCCAAAACTGTAGATGCTGGTATGGAGGTGAAGAAAATGGAACACTTCAACACTGCTGGTGGTATTGCACACTAATACCACCTTTATGGAAAGAAGTATGGAGAATCCTCAAGGAACTAAAAGTTGACCTTCCATTTGATCCCTCAATCCCATTATGAGGTATCTGCCCAGGAGAACAAAAATCATTTTACCACAAAGACAGTTGCACCAGAACGTTTTTTGCAGCTCAATTGATAATTGCCAAGTTGTGGAATCAACCCAAATGCCCATCAACCCATGAGTGGATTAACGAATTCAGATGTATGTAACCATGGGATATTATTCAGCCATGAATAAAGATAGAGACTTTACATCTTTTATGTTAACCTGAATGGAGTTGGAACACATTCTTTTTAGTAAAGTATCCCAAGAATGGGAAATAAATATCTAAAGTACTCAATACTACTATGAAACCAATATGTAAACACTTACACACTCATATGGATGATAAAACACATGGGGAGTGGGAAGGGGAAGGGAGGAAGGCATTGGTGGGAGGTGATAGGGCATTTGTTGGGATCTCACATAATGTGCACAATGCAAAGGTATAATTCAAAATAACGAAGAGTAAATTTTAAATGACTTACCACAAAGATAAGTAAGTGGGGTGATGGCTATGTTAATCACTTTGATTTAAGCGTTCCACATTATATATCAAAACATCACATTGTACCCCATAAAAATATAGAGTTATGATTTTAATTAAAATTTCCTTAAAAATTAAAAAAGCTGCTTGCAAGATTGTTTTCTCCTGAGTCCTCCCTCTGGATCTTGTAAATGGTGGCTCTTTTGCTTCATTTTCATAGGGTCGTCCCCCTGTGCACTAGTCCCTAGTACAGAGGTCACTCCTTATTTTGGGGAAAATGTTCCAAGATCCCAGGGATGCTTGGAACCTTGGATAGTAACAAATCCTATATATACTATGTTTTTTTCTACACGTAAAGTTTAATTTATAAATTAGGCACAGTATTCTTGCACTTTGGGAACATTATTAAGTAAAATAAGGGTTACTTGGACACAAACATTGCAATCCCATGACAGCCAATCTGATAATCAGGATGACTACTAAGTGATTAACAAGGGGGAAGCGGACATGGCTTGTATACACTGGACAAAAGAAATGTTTCAAGTCCAGACAGGATAGAGCCAGGCTATACAAGATTTCATCACACTAATCAGGACAGCACCCAATTTAAAACTTACATATTGTTTATTTCTAAAATTTCCATTCAAGATTGCTGGGTTGAAGTTGACCAAGTAATTTAAACCACAGAAAAGGAAACTGTGAACAAGGGAAGACTACTGTGTGTCTCTCTTTTCTTATGAGATGTCATGCTGGATTAGAGACCCACCCTGATGGCCTCATTCTAACTTAACCATCTTCACAAAGACTTCATCTGTAAAAATAGTTACATTCTGAGCTATTGGGGATCAGGACTTCAACAATCCCCTTCGACAACTTATTCAGCCAATAACACATAGTTTAATTTGTTTATGTTCACATCACACATTCTTTATCCTAGGCCTGGTTATGGCCAAGCAAGCATCTGGCTAGGTACATCTTGGGGAACCTTCCATTTTAAAAGTATGGAAGAGGTTGTGTATTTTTAATTAGTGGTATTTTTGAAATATAGAAGAACAGATTTCTTCTCTTGAAAAGTATATAAAATCAATAAATCATTGATAAACTAAAGAATAATGGACTAAGTATTGAAATAATATGTTGAATAAATGAATTTGTACTGGCTTAGCAATTTTCAAAGTGGACCACCGCAACATGCCAGGGCTGGTGATGTGATTTTGTAACTAAATGTGCTTCATACAATTCTATAAATGTAAAAGTTTATTTACTGTTAATATATATCTAATAATTCCAAGTAAAGCTTGTCTGGTATAAAACTTTTTTGATTTTTTTATAATATTACATATGATGGATTCAGTGACTTGTTAATTCAAAGATTCAATCACTAGAAATTCCCTAAGGAATTCTGAGTGGTCTAAGCTGGCCCTCAGATGGAGGTACTTCCCCAGTTTCTTCCCCAAGTCACTTTGAAGGCATTCTTCTGATGACACACCCATTCCCGCACTTTCACTCTCCCCTTTCCTCAGACACTCCCAAATCTGTATCTCTTCCTCAGTAATAAAACCTGCATTTCTGGCTTCCTGATATATTTCTCTGCAATTTTGTAGGCACCTCACATGGAAACCATCTTCTCCTAAAAATCAGATTACCATACAAAGGTAAAGAACATGATGGTCAGAATCCAGTGCTCTGGGTTCCAAGCCACACTAGCCCACACTTGGCCAAGCAGTGAGTGACCTTGCACAAGTCACTCCAGAGTCTTAAATGAATCTTAAATCAATCACTAAATCAATTAAACTCTGCCTCCCTCCAAAGATCGCTATGCAGATTAAATGAGATAATAAATTTAAAAGCATGTGCTCAATAAGTTAGAGTACTGTAAAACTAAGAAATGGAAGGAAGGGAGGACAGAGTGGGAAAAAGCAGGCAGGAAGAAAAGGGATAAAAAGGAAAGAAACTGAAATGATTTAAAAGGAAAAAAGAAAAGAAGAAATGTAAAAAATATTAGATATGCACAGAGAGATAGAGATATAGTATGGGAATAGATATAGGTACAGATTAAATATAGATATAGAGATAGAGATATAGGTATAGATTAGATGTAAGTATAAATATATATATGTATGTATATGGAGAGAGATTAGTTATAGATATAGATAGATCTAGATCTATTCTTTAACTTGATTAAGGAAAATGATGTTCTCCCAATTCCAATGTCTTAAAAATCTGTCAGAATTTGCTTTTCTCGCTTCCTCACCTTCCACATCCAGTAAACAATTAAATTCTATTGATTTTACCTCCAAGAAGCATCCCTGACACATCTCCCCCTCCCTATGCTGACCACTTCATCTCAGATTTGCTTGCTCTTCTTAATACCTGCTCTGGTTCTTCTCCTGTTTTTCTTCCCTCACTTCTTCCTTCATGACTCTCACCCCTGTTCCCAGGCCTTCCTTCACGCTACCCCTATCTGTCTTGTCTTTTTAGTTTTTACATGTGGGCTCAAAGTCTTCCATGGTCCCTTTTCACATAGAATATCAAACTAAGATTTGTTGCCACCCTATTTTATCTAATTTTTTTAAGCTCCAAAAAGCACCTTGATCTCTAGCCATAAAAGATTTATCAGTCATAAACCCATATTGCAGAAGAATCAAGCATTGTCCCGGCATCTGGAGCACCTCCTGTCTTATATTCACCAACCAAAATTCTACCTGCTATTCTGACATGAGAATGACCTTCATCCCAACTCAGTGTTCTCCTCCACATGCTGACTCAACTGAGAATGAACACAGAGACCTGTTGGATGCACATTTAGTCAAACCACATTTAGCCATCATTGATCAGTAATAATGGGCTGGAGCATGCAGCTTGACCTGATCCGAATTAGGCTTTTTATTTCTTTACTCTCTTCCTCCAGATCTACAGATCAGGACTGTTCCTCCAAAGGAAAGTTAATTCTGTAGTGCAGAAACACTTATTCAGAATCCCTCCACACTCATCAGGCACCTGCCTCATCAGGTATCCCTCCACACTCATCAGGAGCTGGAACCCTGGAGGTATGGAACTTTCATATGGCCCTGGAAGGCAGATACTGGGTCTCCAGCCCTGAAATGGCCATTTATTCAGTAGAGGAAACTAGAGAGAAATATACGCTTCTTCAAGGTAAGCAGACCTCAAAGAGGAAAGTGGGGATGTATACTCACCCCAAGCAAGTGTACAGACCATGATATCAATTTCACCAATCAAGTCAGTCAGTCTTCTTGAGGGCAAAGACAGCGATAAGCTAGTAGAAGAAAGGGTGAACGCTTCCCTTTTCAATACCTAAGGAAGGATCAAAATTTCAATTTCTCGAGTTTAGGCCCAAACACTAGAAGTGGGAAAATGTGGTCCTGACTAGCCCTACCTTTCAGTGTTTAACTTTGAATTATTGAAACAGAATAAAGGACAAATTGTTCTTTTGTAGAAAAGTTGATTAAGCTAAATGTAAAAAAAAATCAATACTAAAATGAAAAAAATAAGACAACAAAAGAAAAAAAAATTAACTCAACTGGCCAAGGTGGAAGCATGATAAAATAAATGGAAACTTTGGTTTTTTGGGGGTTTTTTACATAATTAAGGTTTATGTGGCCAGAAAAACTAAACATGAGAGTTTGTATATGTTTAAACACATATTCATTCCTTTTTCTCTGTGGTGGATGACACCATAAGGCAAATTTGTGTATTTAGTTGTATTCTTTGAATTTCCTGAAAAGACTGATTGATATGAACTAAAAGATATGGGTCTTTTCCCAATGTACTATAAATGTGAGATTATAAAATTTGATTGCTGGCACTGTCATGCTATAATTGTGGTTGAGAAAGAACTTGAACAAGTATCTAAACAGGTATAGTACTTGAGTTTTTCCCATGAAAGAAAAAATATGTATATGTATATACAGGGGATTGGTTCCAAGACCCGTGTGGTACCAAAATTTGTGGATGTTCAAGTCTCTTATATAAAATGCAACAATATTTGCATATAACCTACATACATCCTCCTATATACTTGAAGTCATCTCTTAACACTGTAGTGGCTATGCACAGTACAATGTAAATGTCATGTAAATAGTTATTTTACTATTATTATAGACTATATATTACATTGGATTTTATTTGCATTATTTTATTGTTATTGTTTTTTATTTTTATTTTCCATGAATATTTTTGATCCACAGTTGGTTGAATTAGTAGATGAAGAACCTGCAGATTCAGAGAGCTATGTTCTCAGAGTTGAAATTTCTCATGCTCACTTTTCAGACTAAAGACAATTTTTTTCTTAGAAAGTATGAAAAGATTCTATTCAGTCATTTGTGATTTATCTGAATGTTTTTTTAAAAACATGTTTTTTACATTAAAAATAGATTTGATGCGTACTTTTTAATGTGGATGAGTCCCAACTATGCTTTTGAAAGAGAAGTTTGAATTTGACATGCATTAAAAGTTCCTTTGATATATTAGGGAAAAAATCTACCTAGAATTATAAATAGCCAACTTGAAAAAGCTTCAAATTTATGTTCAAATTACCTCAAATCTGAATTTTCTTCTAAAACTGTAGTAAAACCAAGGGAAATAGAGTACTCCAAATTCTGAAAGGAATGAATACAGAACAGACCTTACATTAAATCATTAAGAGACAATATAAATAAGTCATTTATTTATTATCCAAAAATATTTATTTTTTATGTGTCAACACAATTTTGGTGTTTTTCTTTTTCTTTTTTTTCAGATATTTGTAAGAGTTTTCTTTTTTTGTATTAAATCGTAGCTGTGTACATTAGTGCAAACGTGGGGTAAAATGTGCTGGCTTCACATACAATCTGAAACATTTTCATCAAACTGTTTAACATAGCCTTCATGGCACTTTCCTAGTTATTGTATGAAGACATTTGTATTCTGCATTTAGTAAGTTTCATCTGTGCCCTTCTAAGATGTACCGTAGATGTGATCCCACCAATTGCCCTCCCTCCACCCATTCTCCCCACCCCCCATGTTTTGATGTTTTTTCATAGTAATGAACCAAAAAATACAAAAATTCTAGCTGTGATGGAGCTGTCTATTTTAAGAAGGAGATAGATTGTAGAGATAAATAAAATAAATGTTATCGATGTACTAAAAATAATAAAAGACAGGGAAGGGAATATGTAATGCATAGTATTCCAGGGCAGAAGATAATGACTATGCTAAAACTGCTAATCAGTTTCAAAGATCATTCTGGTAAAACAGTAAGTTTCAAGGCTATAGTAGCTTTGGTTCCATACCTTTATGTCTGTCTCAGGCTAGGAGATTGTCTTAGCTTGATTTCTATTGTTAGAACAGAATACTGTGGACTGAGTAATTTATAAAGAAAAGAAATTTATTTCTTATGGTTCTGGAGGCTGAGAAGTCCAAGATCAGGGGCCACCTGGTAAGGGCCGACTTATTCCATTATAATGTGGTAGAGGGAATCAGGAGGTGAAAGGCCAAGAACATGTAGCTCAGGTCTCCCTTCATCTTCTATGGAGCCACCAGTCCCAACGTGGGGGCCCCACCCTGATGACTTTATCTCATCCTAATTACTTCCCATAGGTCCTACCTCCAAACACCACCAATATATGACTTAATTTACAATGCATACAATTTGGGGCACACATTCAAACCACAGCAGGGTTGGTGAAAAGGAGCACTTAAACCTCACGTTAGATCATCCCCGTCATTATCCATCCTTTAGAAGGATTCATGGAATTAGCCATGAATAATGTTGGGACCCTCTAGGTATCAGCCTCTGTGGAGAATCAAATCAGTACTCCACTTTACAAGTGACCAAACATACCTTAAAGGGTTTAAAACAGATTCACCAAGTTCAGTGAGTTGTGGACTAAGTACTCCAAAGGTTAGCTCTCTGACAGCTCCTGGTTCACAAACTTCCTTTTACCTATTCTCAATAGAAAAAGTATAAAAAATTTTTTAAAGCATTTAGATAATTTTGTAGCAATTTAAAAGAGTTTTATATCTGTTTATTCTAATTAGAAATTAGAGCTTATAGTTTTGTCTTTTTTTTTTTAGTAAATTATTTTGTTATATTTGATAAAAAGACTCAGCATGAGAAAGATGGAAAAGTCAGAAGCAAACTGGTTCTTTTCCATATTTATTTTGAGAAGCACTATACTAAAATACTGATCCCTTCACTTAAAGTCATTCCAAAAACAACATGTATTATCTGAGCACCTATTATGTGCCAGGAACAGTGTTAGGCACCATTCAATATATGTTAATACTTTATGCCCTTATGGGGCTTACTATAGAGTGAGAAAATAAATAGGTAAATAAACTATAGGCATGAGAAAGTCCATTATTTTCCATTAAAGCTCTCTGCCCCCTGGTTATGGAGACCAAAACAAAATCTCAGATCAAGTGGCCATTCACTACTAGCAGTATAGATTCACTATGGATGCAGCAGTTGGAAACTTTTGTTTCCCCTAGAGCAGTGGTTCTCAACCTTCTAATACTGCAGCCCTTTAATACAGTGCCTGTGGTTCGCAACCCACAGGTTGAGATCCGCTGCCCTAGTGACTATATTTCTTTCGAACAGAGAGACCTGTGTCTATCTGTCTGTAGGAACAAGGAGCTTGTTGGATATGACTGGTGCTTTTTTTCTCATATGCTATTTTCAAAATAATTTTGCTATAATGAATATAGTAAAATGTGGTGAAAGAGATGCTTGATCTATTAAGCCTAAATTGTGAAACTTATCCTTTCATTTTTGAATGCAAAAAAATTCATAAATTTAAATCAGCTTTATGACTTATAATTTTTACTTTTTAAACAATATTTGCTTCAAATTTGAGTTTAGAATCCTTAGACTAAATATCACAGCAAGAGATTAGAATAAACAAGTTCTTTAAGAAGTATATTTTTTTAAAAGAAACAGTTGGGAGTTTGTAGGTATTTTAGCCTTGAAGTTACCTTAGATGTATGAAAGGGTTTAGCATGGGACAGTAGTATTTATCATGTATTATTATTATTATTATTATTGTAAATCAGTAGTTTTTACTCATGTGAATGATAAAAGGTTGAAATAAAAGAGATTGGAAAGCGATTGTGAAAAATTTTGAGAGATTTTGAAATGTTTGTCCAGTGATTCTGTTTGGTGAAGCAGACTAAACTTACCTAGCAATAAAAATCATAGATACCATTGGTACCATAGAAAAATAGCAGATGTGTTTAAAGGGGCTTTAAGTAGAAATTTGGTAAGTAGGGGAAAACAAAATAAGTGCATCTGTTAAACTGAATGGGTTGGGCAGCAGATAGAAAAGGTCGTCCCAATATTCCTCAGGGCAAAGGAACAAGAAAGACCATCAGAGCCATATCTTTGGCTCAGCTGTCTACGCTGTTGTGAGTGAAGGATAAAGCAAGTATACCCGACACGTTAATAAGCAGATCTCAAGATGCTACTGACAACCTTTAGTCATCGAGGGATGTTTTATTCTTTTAACAGAAGAATATCTGATAAACTTGCAGCTTGAATTGAAATTTTAATCTCTAGAAAACTTGATGAAGCGAGGAGAACAAAATCCTACCCACAAGGTCCAAATGTTTGTAAAAGGAAATCACAGCTATAAACATGTCAGTTCCTAGCTCCAAAACCTGCAAAGGCCAAAAGCCATTGGCTGAGTCAAGTACTAATAACAAAGACCCTCTGCAGTGTGGCTCAAGTTTCCTTTCCAGGCTTAGCTCCCACTATTTACTTACAACAAATGGGATGGGAAGAGTAAAGAAGAGCATTTATCTAAGGCCATACTATAAACCAAGCACTATATTATGTTATTACATTTCACGTTTACAACTCTTGCATCATAGAATTATTGCAAAGGTTGAATATGGTAGTGAAAATTGAGTCCTTTGCCCAAGTACTTAAATTAATAGAATTAATGTTCTTAGAGGCCTAAGACATGTTAAGTCCTCAGTAAATACAAGCAAGCATTATTATTAGCTTAGGAGAACATAAGGAAAGAAAAAAATTAACATCTGTCTTTTAGGACGGGGAACTGGTGATCATAAATATTAAGTTGTTCTCTCAAAGCGACAGCAGTATTAGGATTTTTATGTGATTCACAAGTCCTTGTTCTTCCCACCACACCCCAACCTCTCTGCAATGACAATCAACTCTTCACCTAAACTAGACTCTTTCATATCCCCCAAAATACATTACAAGTCCTGCAAACACTTAACCTTTGTTCATGCTTTTGACCTCTCCTGTGATGTCCCTGTCTTTATGTCTACTTTCTGAAGGCAGAGGATCAGCTGATACTAATTTTTCATTTCATAATCTTTCCTATCCATGCATTTTCCACCCCTAGCACCAACACAGAGCAAATATGTTGACTAATGCTATCCTGGCTTATTTATTTCTTTATGCATTAATGACTATATTATTTCTTAGGAGCAGAAAACAGACTCATATTTTTTACTTATTTTAATATTCATTTCAATTACTATTTATTGAATCCTACCACATGCCAGATAATGAGCATTTAGCAGAATATAATATGTACATGGTGAAAAATAGAGACTATACTAGCAAGGACTTAATAAATATTTGATGACTGTGTCCTATAAATACAGCTTTATGGAAGAGGAAGTCACATCCCTAAAAATGTGTAAAACAAACTATTTAGATTTGCACTACAGTACTTAACTGACAACTCAGTAATTCTTCTAACACAACCCCATACCTGTCATAATTCGGGGTAGCGATCCCTCTGTACATTTTGGGATTCAACTTTTGCCATGTAATACTTGGGTTTTATTTTTTCTTATCCTTCAGATTCTCCCACACTCCTCTCCCATTGTAACATTTCTTGAGGAGAAATACAAATATTTCTCAATTTTAGAGCTTTGCAAAGTGATTTTCTAGGCTTTATAATAAGTTGTTCATACAGGACCCATCAAATATGCTTTTGGACTCTCCCAGGCAGCACTGCTTCCTCAGAGACCAAGAATTTGAGCTGAGAATTCCTTTTTCCATTCTTTTCTCAGAGTGCTGAGCATATTACCACATCCTCAAGGTCAAGTGACACTTGATTCATTGGATGCTTACCTTTCTGTTTTATTTCACGTTCCTCTCTAGTTTGCATCATCTTGAGTTTCATCACAAGACCAAGCTGTTTTGTCAAATAACTCATAGTCTTTTCTCTATTACACTGTGCCAGTTAAACTTGTCTCCCTAAATGTGGACTATCTACCTCTAGGATGTATTTGATTGCTTTGCTTTCTGTGGACAATTAAAGTGCTTCTTTTTAAAAGGAAGTCAGTTGCCCATTTAACATAGACCATTGACTGTCAGTAGAGCCATTTGGCTTTATTTTGTGAGCACTTTAAGCAGATTACTTTTAAAAACTAGACATTTATTTCTAATACCATTTAAATAAGTAGCTGAAACTTGCCTTTAAAGGTATGATTCAGAGTTTTCCAGTCACCTTTCCATGGTTCAAAGTTGTGATAAGAATTTCTCCCCACCAATAAGTAAATTCAAAGCTTGGACGAGGTTCTTGCAGCATTTCTCTTCTGAGTCAAAGTGTGGGACTTTGCAGACAGTGACATGAGGAAGCCTTCAATAGGCTGTTTTGGCACACCTTAAATGTTACATTCTTTCATTACTCTACATTCCAACTTTCCAACGCATTGCCATTAGAATTAAATGCTAGCTACCTTCAATACCTGAAGACTCTACACCTTCTCTCCCATTCCTGCTGAACCCCAGTCATGCATGCCTTCTTTCTGTTGCTTGTTTGCCAAACCCTACTCTTATGTCAGGTCCCTTGACCTTGTACTCCTTTGCCCTGGAATATTCTTCCAGATCCCCTTATTTGCACTCCCTTTTCATGCCTTAGGTCTTGATTCCAAAGAACCTTGGAAAAGCCCTTGCTGGCATGTCCCTCCCCCAGTCACTCTTCACCCCATCTCTACTTCATAGCACACATCAATATCTGAAATACTATTGCTTTTGTTTTCTTTATCATCTGCCTCCTTCTACCAGAATGTAGGCTCCACAAAAACAAGGTCATTTTCTCATCTACAGCTATATTCCAAACACTGAGAGGAGCAGTACCTGCCAAGTTAGATGCTAAATAAACATTTGGTGAGACAGTAAATACACATTTATTTACACGAGAGATTGAGTACCACCTGTGGTAAGATTGAGAAAGAAGGCGGTTAAGGCAGGTGTGTCCCTGATGACCTGTATTAACAATGCTCACAACAACCTGACTGAATAATCCTTAGCCCTGTGGTTCACCTCCTGGCCTCTCACAGCTCCCCTTTACAAAATGGTTTGCTAAGACATGGAGGGGTCATATTTGCCTTCATGACATAAGTGGTTTCTTAACTTTTTTCATTTCCAGTAATTTATAATACTATTCCTAAAAGGACATCTGGTATATAGCATTCTCCATACTAATATATTTCCATTAAAGTTTTAGGAGTTCATAGAGACTGCCTGGATGACTGGATTTCCCCCTGATTTGGAAGACCTTTAATATAGTACATGGTAACTCAGTAACTTGGTCCTCTTCCTATAGTTCAAGGATGCTCATTCATTCTTTCATTCTGCTTGTAAGTATGGAGCAGAAGGTACAACTTTCCAGACACCTTTTTAGATACTAGTAATAAGATAAAAATGTTGAGAGGATTAAAAATGTTTGCTTTCATACATGTTCTGGTAGAATTGACCAGATAATAAGCAAAACAATGTAGAGTGAGTTACTTAATAAACTCAATATAGTAAGTGCCACTGTGAAAAATGTTACAGAATCTAGGGATAGGAAAGGCATTAGGGAGAAAAGTTAGGATTGTCACAGGATAGTTACATAAGTCCTTGCGGAGGAGAGGAAATTTTAGTAAATACTTAAAAGAGATGAGGGAGCAAGTCATGTGACTATCTGGAGGAAGAGTTTCTAGGCAAGAGCAAAGATAAATGTAAAGGAATAGCAAAAAGATTGATATGGCTGGAATAATGTGAACAAGATTGCAGGGGACAGGGAGGTGGACATAGGAGGGATAGAGAGATAAGAGAAGACCAGATCATAGGATTGTATACATCATGGATGTAAGGACCACAGTTCTTACACTGAGACAAATGGGGACATTTCAGAAGAGTTTTGAGCAAAAGAGTGCCTAAATCAATTTTGTGTTGTGATAGGATCACTCTGCTTGCTGATTAATAATAGACGATAGGAGAATGGCAAGAGGAGGACAGCAAAGGAGTTAATGAAATAATGCAGGAAACAGTTGATGAATACTCAATAATGGTGGTAATACATGGATGCAGAAAATGTTTGGATTCTGGATAATTGGTGTTAATACACGGTTCAACATTCATGGAAAGGTGAAGCAAAATAGTATAGCGGACAGCAGCACAACCTCTAACATCAGATGATATGGAGTACAGATTTTGACTTTGAGATCTCCTTGATGCTTAAATTCATACGAGTTATTGGTCTTCCCTAAATCTCAAACATATTCTTCTGTTAAATATGAGTTAATAGGAGTGTATCAATCAAAGCCATGCTAGATATTCTAACAAAAAGACCCAAAACTTCAAAATGACTCCAACATGAGAAAATTCTCTTTCTAATTCATTTAAATTCTGATGATGGCACTTCTGGTCATTGGGGTTGCTCCCATAAGAAGTGAAATACCACATTTTGCTTATTCATTTGTCAGTTGATGATCACTGATGGTTTCCAGCACTGGCTCTTATGAATCGTTTTCATCAGGGCTAGCCATCCTTGTGATAATTGTCAGATATTATTCTGTTGGTAGCTTTGTCCGAGATGGCAGTAGCATTTATAGTATCAGACCCTAAAATGAGCTATACTTGTGCCTTTGTTCTCTTTTCTGAGCTGCCTGACCTTAGACAATCACAATCACTACTCCACAAATACAAATTCCCATTCTCATGCACTCACTCCATTGCCTTGCATTCTTCTCTGAAATAAATTAAAAATCTCTTAGCAGCACCTCACAAGCAGAGCTGAAACTTCTTATATTCACATGGTTGTATCTTGTTATTCACAAGATTGTAAGTAAAATACGGTTACCTTCAATGTGTAGTTTGGGAGAAGCCATTTTCTCTCCCATGGTTTTTCCTCCTGGTCCATAAAATAGAGCTTCTGCTTTCTCAGAAGTGTTGGGTATCTTTTCTTCCAGTTCTCATTTGTTTTTTTCCACAGGAGGATCGGTGATTTATCTGTTTGCCATGTTGAAGAATCTGATATTCCCTGATCCGTGTTTCTCTAGTGGTCAGGGTTAACATGGGAAGTCACTCCATAGTGGCCTCCTCCTCCCTCTTGTGCCGTTAATCTTGGGCTTTTTGGCTCAATGCGGGAAGGTGCTGCTGATTGGATTAGGATCTGCTCTAGAAGCCTTGTTGCTTAAGTGAATCCAGATATAACTCTGGGAAAAACATGTTAAGAAGTCCAAATAGACCACATTGAAACCACATTTACCAACCTAACTTTACTTTACTAAAATCTGACATTTCAACTTTAT
Source organism: Perodicticus potto (assembly GCA_963574655.1). Lineage (NCBI taxonomy): Eukaryota > Metazoa > Chordata > Mammalia > Primates > Lorisidae > Perodicticus > Perodicticus potto. The sequence goes on along the minus strand of CAUYRH010157254.1, from coordinate 5,438 downwards.
TTCAACCTAGTTCTCAGTCAGCTTCTGTTTTGAGAGGCAGAGACGAGGATCAGTTCTCTCAAGCTCAACACATGGAGGCTGTTTGTCTCCTTCAAACAGAGCTGGAATATATTTAGGCAGACCCATCTTTGTAGTCTTTTTCTCTTCCATGTGTGGAAGACTCTTCTTAGAACTAACCACCCAGTAACATAACATAATTGTCCTATCACTTAACGCAAGTTTATCCAGTCCCTCTTAGGTTTCCCAAAAGAATTTGTTAGCTTTCTTTCTCTGAAGTAACAAATTACGGTCTGAGCCGGCCTCATACACCACATCAATCGCTTGTTCAGTCCCTAGGATTGCTAAATGGCTGCCCCAGTTGGGTAGTTTAGCTGTCCAGTCATTTGGGTTTAGGGTGTTAAAACAATTGAAGTGGTCTGACTACTTAGACTTAAAATGCCCGACTTAAACCATAATGAAGACTGAAACATCCAATTTAACTTAAAAACAAACAGTTATGGAATCTTTTAGATGTGTTCGCATGTGTGCATAAGCACGAACAGTGTCTGTGTCAGGTTCTCATTGTTTCCTCTCCCACTCACCTCTCCCTCTGTCTCTCTCTCTCCTCCCTCTCTACTCCTCTCCTTCTCTCCTTCCTATTTCTCTCCCTCACTATTTGTCTCTTTCCTCCCTCCATGTCTCTATCTCCCTCTTGGAATCACCAAATATTCATAATGGTGAACTATGCATTTTTGTTAGCAGTGATTTTTTTTTCTGATTGTACCTAATATCAGTATCTAAGAAATACTAAAAAGAAATGGATATACGTGTTTCCTGGGGGTTGAGATGTCAGTGAACTAGTTCATACTGCAGAGGAAGAAAGAATTTGATCTTGGCTGAAGAAGTTGAGATAAAAGAAATATCCCAGAGAATACAGAAGGTCCCAGTATATTATAATAGTAACATAGGGCATGGCTCCCTGTGTCCCTTAACACCATCTAAATCTTTAGACTAACAACTGGGAGGTTGCCCTGTGTATTTACAACCCAGTGCTATACTCTTGGCAGCCATCCTTATCCTTCACCTCTCTTCACCTCTGAGTGCTTTTGGCGTGGAGTTTGGAGCAATTTCCTCAGAGAATGATAAATCACCAAGTCTGTAAAAACCCAAGCCCCAAGAATGATCCCTGAAGTAAGATAAAAACTGAACAATTAGGAAGTAGCAGGAGAGACATTAAACTTTTAACAGAGGAAGGTGGCCACCTTTTGGCCTGTAAGTTAGCCTCCCATATCATGGGGGCATTCTTTAAGACTGGAAAGTCAAAGTTGCAGATGCCCTTCTATCCTCCCCTTACATCTCCTCATGTGAATGTCACATCAGCAGAGAAGCCAGAACTGGGCTATCCCAAGAGGGATTACTGTTTTGTCAATGATACAACAAGTGTTAGAGAAATCCCAGGAGCATCTCTCCAAAGTTGAGATCGTTTGGCCATTAATCAAGATCACAAAATCTTCACTTTTTGAGGACAACTCTCAAAGACTCAGCTTTTGAGATCTCAGCTCATCAAAGCACATTACTCTCAGTTCTACTGAAAATAACCATATCAAGACACAACAGAGCCCTATTTAAAAGAGAATGAGGAGACATAAAATTCTCTTTAATATGTATAAAGGAAAAGACAAAAAAATCTTAATTAAAACACTGTGATATTTGGAAAACACTTTCTATTACACAATAGATTGCTCAGTACATCAAATGTTTTCTGTGAAACATGGAACAATTTAATCATAAGATCATTAATGCATTGCAAATTGATTTTGTTTCAGTTCCTTTTGAATTCTGTTAAAATAAACTGAGTATTCTCCTGCTGTCAAGACTCACTCTAAGACACCATATGGTTTGAATATTTTATTCTGGATTCTACTTAGACCTGAAAAACTAAATAGAGCATGAGAGATGGGAAAATTTTGTGTAATTTATTGGATTTGAACATTTCATTTTAATGCTTATTGATATTGACGTATCAAGTATAGAAATCCTTGTACAATGTTGGGAGAATATCATAGTATGGAAAAATTGAACATCTTAAAATACTCTATAAGTGCTCAGAAATGATACTTGGCTCCAAAATGCACGCACAATCTGTAAGGATTTGACATCTATGAATATTAAAACAATTTTGGTCTATCTTTTCATCCTTAACAACTTTATTAGAAACAGTTTTACTGATTATAATGAGGTCATATAATTATCAACACAGTTTAACCCTGCATAAAAATGTTCTTTTTGTTCAGCATTTAAATATGAAAAATAAAATATGATGATGATATGTTAAATAAAGAGCTACCCTGGGACCCACACTCCTCATTCTTTCCACTGGAATGACCACTGTAAGTAATTTTCTTCCTGAGATGTTTATCAGAGAAGGAAAATGCCTTGGCTGCCTATATTCTACAAAAGTGTGCTGATAGTTGTCAGGCTGAGTAGAGCACTCACTACACAGTTTACTCACACATATTGGCTGATTGCTTACACTATATACATGTCAGTATGTCTTCATAATTGACTTTTAGTGCAGAAAATTATAGAGAATAACATAATAAATGCCCATGTGTTCATCATATATAATTTAAAAATGCTAAAAGTTGAACATGTTTACTTCATTTCTGTTGGCATAGGTCTTTTTGTTTGTTTGGGGGAATAACACATTACTGCTAATGTTTAAATTTTCTCTGTGCTTGTTAAGGTTTGCATGTCCCCTCAGAAACTCATGTTGAAATATAATTGCCATTTTGATAGTATGGAAGGGATAGGACTTTAAGAGATGAATAGGTCATGAATGGATTAATGCCATTATCACTGGAATAGGTTCGTTACCAAGAAGTGATTTCCTGATAAAAGGATGAGTTTGGCTAATTTTTTATCTCACAGTTGCTGGTTTCAGCCTTCCACCCTTCCACCATGAGATCACCCTCACCAGATGCTGTTCTTAAACTTCCCAGCTTCTAGCACCATGAGTTGAATAGACTTCCTTTCTTTATCAATTACCTAGTCTGTGGCATTCTGTTACAGTGGCAGAAAATGGGCTAAGATAGTACCCTTACCCTCACCTTATCACATTCCATTACCTACATCTCCACAGGAAATCTCTACTTTATATTTGCTGTAAATCATTCCTGTGCATATTTTCATTGCTTCTCTTCATAGCAATAGAGATAACCAGGTCCAATGCATAGAACTATTTTATCATAGTGTATGTGTGCTTCTTGATTTTTACTCATTAGATTTTTTCAATGTATCAGTGCCAATATATATAGATATAGCTCCTTTCTTTTCATTATAATCAATTGTTTAATTATATAAATATATCACAATGTATTTATTTGCTCCTCTATTGAAAAATATTTAGACTGTTTTCAGTGTTCACTATTAAAATCAATGCTGCTTATAAATGCGTCCTCATGTACACATGCCAAAAGTTTCTCTGGGATATATACTAAGAAAAGAAATTGCTTGCTAGTTTATCAAATGAGCACATTTTTTAATAATACTGTTGTCAGATTGTTTTCCAAAATTTACACTCCTACTAGCACATGAGAGTTCCTGTATTTTGAAGTCTTCACTTCATATTTTTAGACTTGTGCATTTAGAAGTTTCAGATTTTAAAATTGGTGCTAATCCATTGAATATAAAATTATATTTTATCATTATTTTGTCCCTAAATCTTGGATTAGTGAGGCCTTCTGCCACCTCCTCTTTCTTCTTCATGATGAACTCAACTGTCTTTGGACTTAATTTCCATTATATTTATTTTTAAATAATGTTCTCAAATTCCATGAAAAAAACTGTTGAAATTTGTAGTAGAATCCCATTAAATTTATAGATTCATTTGGGTGAGTTGAAATCTTTATAATGTTGAATCTTCGCACTTTTCAATATAGGCTACACCTCTGTTTAATCATGTCTCCTTTTATATACTTCAAAACTACTTTGAACTTTTATCTATGTAGAACTTAAATATCTATTTTTTATTTATCCCCAAGTGTCATATATTTTATTATATTGCAAGTTAAAAAATTTTCTCTAACATTTTCCAAGTGTTTATTGCCATCATAAAGGAATGTGGATTTTATATATAAATTTTTATCTCCACTATATCTGATACTATTTGTTTTCTCTTATCATTTTTAATAATTTTCCTGGGGATTCTTTTGCACATTTTTCATACAAAAATCATATTGTCTAAAAATTGCAATTTTGGCTTTTTCTGTTTAATACATGCATCTCCTCTTCCTTCCCTATTGTAATTATTAAAACTACCAACATGAATAGTATCAAGACACTATTTTGAGGAACACAAGTCATTCCTTTTCATTCCCAGTTTACTGATAGCTTTTATTGTGAAAAGATGGTGAATTTCACTGTATGCATTCTCGCACTAATTAAGATGACTATGCTTTCATCACCTTTTATCTATTAATATGCTGAATACATAAACACATTTTCTTTTATACAATTAATTTTCACTAAAATGAACAGCATTTGGACATGCTGCTGTTGGATTTGATTTGCCTAACAATTCTCTGAGAACATTGACCCAGAGAAAAAGAACATTATAATTGTGCATCTCCCTTTATAAACAAAATTAGCCTTTGTTTGCTTATTGAGCTCTCATCTCAATTTTACATAAGTTTATATAGTCATAAAATTTATCATAATGTTCTCTGTGGACGTCATTAAAAAGACAGCATTAAGTACATCTTAGAAGGGTACAGGTGAAACTTACTAAATGTAGAATACAAATGTCTTAACACAATAACCAAGAAAATGCCATAAAGGCTATGTTAACCAGTTTGATGAAACTATTTCAGATTGTATATGAAACCAGCACATTATACCCCATGATTGCATTAATGTACACAGCTATGATTTCATTAAAAAAAAAAGACAGTATCTATAGTTTGACACCATTTTTCTCCTATGATTAATTTTTGCTTTCTCTTCCACTTGACCATTTGTCCTGATGTTTATCTAACTTACTAGTACTTTCTTTTTTTGTTAATCTTCATAATTCCTTTCTATTTCTTTAATTTCTCCTATTATATTTTGTTACTTCCTTCTTTCTACTTTTGTCAGGTTCAGACTGGGTTGTTTTGGTTTTTTTGTTTTTTTGGTCTTGTTTACTAGGTTCTATAGGGAAAAGGTTGACTTACTATTTTCAATCTTCTCATTTTATTTTATATACATGAATTCACTTGAGTACTACTAAACTATGCTGCTTTCAGGAGGTTCTGGAAGATGGCAGCGGCGACGGTTCTGTAGTTCATCACTCTCCAGTCAGCAGGTGAGAGGGAGGGAGTACTGGACCTTTCGCAGAGTGAATTGTCGGAGTGGATGAGCACTTGGCAATGCACAGTGATTTGGTGGATTGTTGTGTTTGAAATATAGTTCATAACCGC
>CAUYRH010157252.1:0-15227 GCA_963574655.1 Perodicticus potto | reverse complement strand
GCAGAAAGAACTGAACCAAGTAATTGATCAATGGCATGATTTCCTTTAGACAAAGGTCTAAGTAGGCCTGAATGAGCTCTTATATGTGTTATATATAATGGCTGTTGGCGAGCTCTTATTAAAGTTTGTAATTGACTAAACAATTGATTTAACTCTGAAATAGTATTAGAAAGAGTTACAGTTTCCATATCTTGCACTACTAAGGTAGAAAATATAGAATGAGTTATGATCTTTAAAGAGTAATTAGTATAATCAGTTAATAACATTACAACAGCAAACAGCTCTCTGCCTTTTGTACAGAATTATAAGGAGATTGTTCAACTTTTTGAATATCAGGTCGAATATAACCTGCCATTCCTTGTTTGTTAGCCATTCATCTGTCTTTGTCAGAGAAGGTGATGTTCATATCTTTTGTTCAGAGGTAGATAGGATTGTTTACTGTTTTTCTATTAATTTGAGTTCTCTATAGATTCTAGTTATAAACTCTTTGTCAGATTGATACATTGCAAATATCTTTTCCCATTCTGAAGGTTGTTTTTTAGCTTTATTTGTTGTGTCCTTAGCTGTGCAGAAGCTTTTCAGCTTAATTCAGTCCCATTTGTTAATTTTTGTTATTGTTGTGATGGCCGCTGAGGTCTTTGTTTTAAAATCTTTCCCCAGTCCAATATCAAGTTTTTCCCCACACATTCTTCTAAGATTTTTAGCATTTCATGTCTTAGATTTAAGTCTCTTATTTATCTTGATAATTTTTTAGTATTGTTTTTAAATAAAACATTATATAATCTTTGAATTAAAATATTGAATGAGTGATTAGTATCTTCTGTCATGAATACAAATTGTAAATGTTTAAATGTTTTATTTCTGCAATGAAATCAGGGGCACTTCCTATTAGACATAAACTGAGTCTTTACTTATCTATCAAAATAAATAAGAAAAATTCTTGCTACAAGAACCATTTAGTAAAATGTGGTTAACCTATGATATCTGAGTGATTAAAATTGAGGATCAGTATGAAAATTCACAAGTAAACCCAATACAATGGGAATCATTGATTGGGTACTAAAATTGTAGCAAATGGTCACCTGAACACAGTTAGGTTTTGGTATTTCTTTTTGTTAAAGAGGTAGGAGTTTCTTTTTAGACACAAGGCTTTGAATCACATTTGTCATAAATGGTTTAATATACCCTGTTCTGTGCTACAATCAACTTGCACAAAACTATGTCTAATCACTATATGAATCAGACAACTAAGAGAGAGATCTTCTTGTTTGCACTTGGCACCAGGCTTGGATTCAACAATGACAAAAAAATCACTGAACCACATTTAGATTTTTCCCTTTCTATTCAAATCTATTTTTTTCATTCAATTCTCCTGTTCTCTTTTTAGTCTAAATAAACTGGGAACACTTTTATCTCTTGCCCCTACTGGAAAAAACAAATTTTTGAGCAAAAAATTACCAACCCGAATGTGGTAGGATGACAATCTATGTTTGCTTTGGCCCTGTCACAAATGATCCCTCAGTCATGTACTTCTGTCCTGGTTTGAGAATGGCAAGGGCAATAGCAGGGCAATCTCCAGCCAGTGTCCCAGCCATAGGCCATGGTATAGGTATTGATGGAAGGTAGAGCAGGGAAGGAGAGACATGGCATAATTGGAAGGGTCACTACATTCTAATAAATAGAGAACAATAAAGTTGCAAATTTAGCATAGGGTGACAACAGTTAGGTCTTGAAATTCTACCAGTAGAGTTGGAATTAAGAAGTAATGATAGCTTTTTGTATAGAAAAGTGACACTTTGGCAACTTCCAGCTACTTGGAAGATCCTGATTTTTGTCTTATCTGTATTATCTCTTCCAATGTGCTTTTTTCCACCATACCTTTTGTTTTCTTCTCTTAAAAAGCACTCACAGATGACATTGACAAAAATGGTGGAGTAAGGACCTCCAAAAATTCTCTCAATTACAAAAGCAATGAGAAAACTGGCAAAAATGGTTAGATCTACTTTTCAAAAGTCTGGAGATTAACTAAGGGCTTCCAGAAATTTGAGAAGAATATATTCAAGAAAAACAGATGAATCATGGTGGCAATAGTCAGCTTGTGTCATATTTAACCTGCTCTCCTCCTATACCCAGTCCTAAGCTCAATGTTAGCCTTGCAAACCAGCAGTATGGCGGCCACTGGAAGGGCTGTTTCAAAATCCCATTCCCAGAGAACTTCATGAAGTGACCTGTCAGGTGGCTCTCTAGCGGTTGCAAAGTTTTCTTTATTTGACCTGACTCAGAGTTTCACCAATAACAAAAGTATCTTATCTGGAACCTTTATAGAAAACAATTAGAAGCATTGTGATCAGCTGAGTCATGGATAATAGTTGGGATGAGCAATAAGCTAACAAAAAAGCTTAAAAGGAAAATTTGGAAGAGAGATGTCCATAGAGACTTTCATAAGCTCCAACATCTGGAAATCTAAAAATACAGACTCATAGACTCTCAAAAAAGCCCTCCCCCACCAAGCCCTAAATTCTTACCTCTGGCTGTTCTTGAGGCTCTGCTCAAACAGGAAGTGAAGGCTTTGTCAGAATTCTTAACTTCCTCACTTAATGATGAAAGCATGGCCCAACATACACACAGAGCCCCTTGGCAAATATTAGGAGTCTCCCTGGTTCTAGACATTTAAAGAAATCTGTGTCCAGTTATTAACTGACCCTTAACTGAGCAAGGATTTCCATAACTACACATGAAATAGAATACAGATTTGCAAAATTAAGTCAGAAAAGTCACTAAGCAAACAACTGGGAAACAAACAAATACAGGGTAAAGGGGAGATTCTGATTTCCAGAGTTCCCACATTGTATTATTTAAAATGTCAAATTTTAACAGAATCTTACTCAACATTCAAAGAAACAAGAATTTTGGCTCATGAATTCTTTAAAACAGCCCAAATATTGGAATAACTAGATAAATACTTTAAATCAGCTATTTTAAATATACTCAAAGAACTAAAAGCACATTTAAAAAATTAATGGAAAGTATGGGAATGACAAGCCATCTTGAAGGACAGTTTTACTGGATATAGAATTCTTACTAGTTGGTTTTTTCAGCAATTTGAATATCGTATCCCTTTACTTTCTGGCCTCCCTGGTTTCTCATGAATCATTTGTTAATCATATAGAAGATTCCTTGTATGAGTTGAGTTATATCTCTCTTGCTGCTTTGAAGAATCCTTCTCCGATTTTGGCTTTTAAAGTTTCATTATAATGTATTAAAGTATAGATCTCTTTGCTTTTATTCTACTTGGAGGTTTTTAAACTCCTTGAATGTGTAGATTAATGCTTCTCATTAGATTTAGATACATTTTAGGCTTTTCTTTTTTTTTCCCCCTTTAAATATTCTTACAGCTCCTTTTTCTCTCACTTCTCTGGCTGGGACTTCCTTTAGGTGTACACTGGTATGTTTGATAGCACCTTACAGATTTATGAGGTTATGTAAATGTTCTTTTTTGTTCTGTCCTTCATATTGGAAATTCTTAATTGGCCTATATTTTAAGTTCCCAGATTCTTCCACCTAAATGAATCTGCTATTGAACCCTTAAGTAAACCCTTTATTTCATTAATTATGATTTTCAAGTCCAGAAAATCTATATAGTTCTTTTAAAAAATATTTTATCTCTTTATTGTATTCTTTACTTGAAGAAAAAAGTAGAATATATTAATAAATGTATAAAAAGTAAAGAGAAATATCCCACAAAGAAAACCTAGGACCTGATTATTTTACTAATAAAATCTACTCAACCTTTAAAAGAAATAAAACCATGAGAGACAAGAAGGCAAAGTAGAAGCCGCCTGTACATGCTGCTCACAGGAAGAGGACTGAAAATTACAGGTGGATGCCCACCTATGGATGAGCATTGTGACATATCAGAGAAGCAATGGAGAATGATCTGAGTGAAGAAATGGATGACAATGTGATCCATTTGGCAAGATTGGAAGGTACCTGAGGGGAAGGGAAAGAGGAGAAAAGCCTGAGGCTCCAAACTGCCCCTGCAGACATGGTGGCCTGACCTGTGAGGGGGACCCCACCACTGCTGCACTTCAGACTGATCAGGCAGCAGCTGGAAGTCTGTGCAGTGATGTTGCACCAGACAACAGGCACAGAAAGAACTTGTGTTCCTGGGTCACTGCAGCCTGTGTCATTCTGAGCTCTCAGGTCCAGATTACCTGGTCTATATAAGGCTCAGTTTTGCTGTAGCTGCCTCTGCATCACCCTGACCAGAGCTGAGAGGGAAGAGAAAGAACAGATGCTCTCACATGCCCCATAATGGGAGCTGAGCACCCTTCGCCTCCTCAAGAAATTGAGCAGAATAGACACCCCACATGCCACCTGAGAACCAAATGGCATCTGCCTCAGTGGGTCCTGAGCAGAGAAAGATCCCCAGCTCTTCAGTGGCTTGATTGTATGCCTCCATCCCCCAAGGCTCCCACAAAATACCACTGAGTCCCCAAACTCCACCCCTGAGGCTCCCATGCCACCAGGCCCTGCCCCACTCGTGAATCTCCTGTGCCTTCTAGGGACCTCTTCTTATTCTCACTGAGTAGGGGAGTGCCCATCAAAGGAGAACAAGTGTGCTAAAAGTCTAGTGTGCTGTGTCTTGAGTTAAAGGAAGTAGTTTCAGATGGAAAAAAAAAAAGTGAAAAAATAAGCTAGTTTGATACCCCCAAAAGATCACAATAGATCTACAGCAATAGATCACAACCAAAATATTGTGAAAATGTCAGAAATGGGATTCAGAAAATGGTTGGCAGATGAGATGAATGGAATTGAAGAGAAAGTTAGAAACCAACACAGAAAAGCCAAAAAATATTTCAGAGCATTAGTTGAAAAAGTGAAAAAGTCACTTAATAGCAAGATAATATTAGAAAAGATATAAGAGAAATGAAATGGTCATTTAGGGAACTTCATAATATAGCAGAAAGCTTCAACGACAGGCTACACCATCAGGAAAAACAAACTCAGAACTTGAAGGCAAGGCTTTTGAACTAACCTACTTAGTCGAAGATGCAGAAAGAAGAATAAGGAAAAATGACAAAGAAATATGGGACTATGTGAAATGAGCCAATATACCAATTATAGATACCCCTAAGGTAGAAGAAGTAAAATCAAAACCCATGGGGAGTCTATTCAAGGGAATTATTAAGGAGAATTTTCCTGTTTTCACCAGAGATTCAGATATCCAGATACAAGATGGCCATCAAATTCTGGGAAGATGCATAGCAAATGGGGCCTCTCCAGAATACATAGTCGTTAACCTGGTGACAATCAAAATGAAGGAGAAGATTCTATAAGCAGTAAAACAAAAACAAAACCTAACCCATAAAGGAAAAGCTAAAAGCCATTAGGCTAGCAGCAGAGTTCTCAGCAGAGACCTTAGAAGCCAGAAGGGATTAGGGCCCCATTTCAAGTTTTCTTAAATAAACAAAAAATATTGTCAGTGAATACTTTTGTATGTTAAATAATAAAGTTTCATAAATGATGGAGAAATAAAAACTTTTCCATATAAACAAACACTAAGGGAATTTGTCAATATAAACTTGCCCTACAGGAAATCCTCCAAAGTGTATTATAAATGGAACAACACAGTAGATACCAACCAGTGTAAAAACACCTGAAAAATTAATGTTCACAACTCTTAAAAAACAATCACACAAGAGGGAAAACAGATATCATTCAACATAATGAACAGAACAGTTTCCCCCATATCGATACTAACACTGAACACAAACATTCTTAATGCACCATTTAAAACACAGACTTGCTAAATGGATGAAAAACCATCAGGCCCAGTATGTATTGTCTCCAGGAAATATATCTAATTCACAAGGACTCTCACTGACTCAAAGTAAAGTGGTGGAAAAAATATTCTATGCAAATGGAAACCAAAAGCAAGCAGGTATATCCATTCTCATATCAGAAAAAATAGGTTTTAAATCCACAATGGTTTTAAAATAGACAAAAATGGTCATTATATAATGACAAATAGAGCAATTCAACATAAAGACATACCAATTCTAAATATATATGCACCTAATAGAAGCACTCCAGATCCACAAAGCAAATTCTACTAGATCTAAGGAAAGATATAAACAATGGCATCATAATGGCTGGGAGCATTAACACTGCACTGACAGAACTGGACAGATCATTGAAGCAGGAAACCCAGAAAAGAAACATAACACTGGGCTTAAATGATACGCTAGAAAAAATGAACCTAACAGACATTTTCAGAGCATTCTACCCCAAAACTAATGAATATGTATTCTTCTCATCTGTGTGTGGAACATTTTCCAAGACTGATCATATATTAAGCCACAAAATAAGGCTGAATTCAAAAATATAGAAAACAGACCTTGTATCTCCTCAGACCAGAGTGTAATAAAGCTGTAAAACAAATCCAAGAAAAAACTGAAGTCTTCAAAGGGATGGAAATTAAACAACCTGCTGCTAAATGATCCCTAGGTCAATGATGAAATTAAGATGAAATCAAAAGATTCTTTGACTGAATGACAAAGGAAACACCCGCTTTTGTAATCTATGGATAAAGCAAAGCAGTCCTAAAAAGAAATTTCAAAGCCTTAAATACCTACATCAAAAAGATAGAAAGATCTCAAATTAATAACCTAATGTCACCCCTCAAAGAACTATAAAAAGATGAAAACAAACCCAACACCAACAGAAGAAAAGAAATAAGTTTCAAAGCAGAACTAAATGAAATGGAAACCAAAACAAGCAATATGAAGAATCAATGAAACAAAAGCTTGGTAATTTGAAAAGATAAACAAAATCAATAGATCACTAGTCAGATTTACTAGAAATAGAAGAGAAAGGACTCAGATAAGCTCAATCAAAAGTGTAAAAGGAGACATTACAACTGACACCACAGAAATACAAAATAGCATCTGCAAATACTATAAAAACTTCTATACACATCAACTAGAAAATGTAGAGGAAATGGGTAAATTCAATTCTAACACTGAACACAAATGCTGAATTTGTGTGACTCACCATTTGTAGAATGACCATCATAGCTACCATCAAATGGCCACAAAAACACTCAACAAAAATAATTAACACCATTCAGCAAGACACCACTACATGGTGACACAAACACAGCTATGAGACACTGATAATATGAAAGTTATAAAACCTTAATGAGTTGTTTGTACAGTGCTACCCACATAAGTGGGGCAAGTTCATGAATTTGTCAGACCATGTGTGAGTGTGTACGTGTGTATGAGGTACTACTTAGCCATAAACAGGAATGAAATAATGTCTTTTGCTGCTACTCGGATGTGACTGGAGACCATTATCCTAAGTAAAATATCTAAGAAATGGAAAATCAAGACCACATATACTCACCAATTATTGGGAACTAAACTGTGGACATATAGGCACAAAGGGATACAAAGAACAATGAAAAATAAGAAGAGGATTGGGAGAGGAATGAGGGGCAAAAGCCATCAGATACAAGGAACACTATTATGGTGAGACACACACTAAAAGCTCTATCATAAGTAAGGTATTTATAACAAAAACATTTGTACTCCCTTAACATTTGGAAATTTTAAAAATTGAATGGGAGAATATATTTACATATTGTGAATATGAGAGAGTCCTAATAACTGGATTTTACAGAGAGCTCAAACTATCAACAAGGAAAGAGCAAACAACCCCATTTAGGTAAGAGACATGAACCAACTAACCCTCTCCCAAGAAGACAGATGAATGACCAACAAATGCATGAAAAAATGCTCATCATCCCTAATTATCATAGAAATGCAAATTAAAATGACCTTGAGATATTATCTAACCCTAGTGAGAATAGCCCCATCACAAAGTCCCAAAGCTGTAGACATTGGCCTGGGCATGGAGAGATGGGAACACTTATACACTATTGGTGAGATTGCAAACTAATACAGTCCCTATGGAAAGACGTATGAAGAATCCTCAAAGAGCTGAAAGTAGACTTTCCATTTGACCCTGCATCTCATTACTAGGTATCTCCCAGAAGAAAGACAATCATTTGACCATAAGGACATTCACACAGGAATGTTTATTGCAGCTCAATTCATAATCACCAAGATGTGGAAACAACCCAACTGCCCATCAACTCACAAATGGATAAATGAATATGGTATATGTATACCATGGAATACTATTCAGCCATAGAAAAGATGGAGACTTTACACTTTTTGTATTTACCTGGATGGAGTTGTAGAACATCCTTCTAAGTAAAATATCACAAAAGTGGAAAAGCAAGGATCCAGTGTACTCAATACTAATATGAAACCAACAGATAAACACCTACACAAGAAAAACACAAATTCAAGCAAGGAAAAGGGAAAGAGGGAGGTGGGAGAGGGTAAGAGGGAGGGGAGAGAAGAAAAGAGGGAAAGAATTTGGTAACCTCTCATCTAAAGAGTTACAAAGTCACAATTTCAGGGTACAGGGCACACGTCCCAGGTGAAGGACTCAAATACAACTTGGACTTTACCTAACAAATGCAAACAATGTTACCTAATCATTTGGAATCACATAGTAATCTGAAATTTAAAAAAGTAAAATCAATCCTTTGCAAATCCTTTAAAAAAAAAAAAAAGAGGAAGGATTATATCCAAATTCATTGCATGAAACCATGTTGCCCTGATACCCAAACCAGGCAAAGACCACACACCAAAATGTACAACTACAGACTAATATTCCTCTTAAATATAGACTAAAAAACAACAAAAGATGATCAAACCAAATCCAGCATTATAGAAAAAGTATTTTACAATGTGACAGAGTGGGATTTATCCCAGAAGGTGAGTTCAGTTTAGTACATGAAAATCAATCAGTGTTAATATCCTGTATTATTGGAATAAAAGACAAAAACCAGATGATCATCTCAATAGACATAAAATGCATCTGACAAAACCCAACTTCCTTTCTTCATAAAAACACTCAACCAGCTAAGCAATGACAGTGAACTTGCTCAACCTGTTAAAGCTATCTATTCAAGTTAAAAAAAAAAATTAACATCATACTTGAGGATGAAAGACTGAAAGCTTTCCTCCTAAAACCAGAAACAAGATAACAATATCTTTTCTCACCACTTTTATTTAACATTGTGCTAGAGATTCTAGCCAAGGCAATTAGGTAAGAATCAGAAATAAAAGTAATTCTTATTGGAAAGGAAAAATCAAAGCACATTTATTTGCAAATGACATGATCTTATATGTATAAAAGCCAAAGAAGTCTGCAGAAAAAAAAAGAACCCATTTGGCTTAGTAAAGCATCACAAGAATGGAAAAGCAAGAATCCAATGTACCCAATTCTAATATGAAGGCAGTAGATGAGCTAGTATAAGGTGGGAGGTAGGGCAATGAACAACTGAGGGGATGGGAGGAGGGAGGAAGATGACAGGTCACAGTGTATGGCACACCTCTTGGGGGCAGGACACAATTATAAGATGGACTTTATCCAACAAATGCAATCGGTGTAACCTAATTCTCTGTACCCTCAATGAATCACAAACAATAAAAAAATTAAATTAAAAAACTAATAAATGAATTCAGCAAGAAGGCAAGATACAAGATTAATATACAATAATCAACTATATTCCTACACACTAGCAATAAACAATCTGAAGATGAAATTCATAAAAACAATTTCACTTGCTTTGCTCACACCATATTTTAAAAAAATACTCAAAATGAGTTATATATCTAAATATAAGACTTAAAACTATAAGACTTTTAGAACTAAATATAGGTATATCTTTATGAACTTGAATTAGGAAATATTTACTTGCATGTGACAACTACCATCAACAGATAAACTGAATTTCATCAACATTGAAAATGTGCTTCAAAGGACACTATCAAGAAAATGAAAATACACAGTATGGGAAAAGTATTTGCAAATCATTTATATGATGAGAGTCTAGTATTCAGAACATGAAACTGTTGCAACTCAACTAGTTTTTTAAACCATAAAATGGGACCCTCATACACAGCTGGTGAGAAGGTAAAATGGTGCAATCACTTCGGAAAACAGTTTGGCTATAAAGTTAAACATAGAATCACCATTTGACCAAGATATTCCATTCCAAAAAAATTTAAAACATATATCCCTACAAAAAGCTATACACAAATATTCATAACAACTTTAATCACAATAGTCAAATAGTGGAAATAAACCAAATGTTTATCAGCTAATGAATTCATGAACATATGTGACATAACCACATCATGAAATATTTATCAGCCATAAAAAAGTATTGACTTATTCTACAACATGGATGAATCTTAAAAACATTAAGCTAAATGAAAGAAATAAGATGCAAAAGGTCTTATATTATTTCATTTATATAAAATATCTAGAATTGACAAAGCTATAGAGACAGAAAATTGACTAGCTGGCCAAGGGCTGGAAGAAGGGAAATGGGAAATAACTACTAACAGGCTTGGGGCTTCTTATTAGACTAAAGAAAACATTTTAGTCTTGATGATAGGTGCATAATCTTGTGCATATATGAATAATACCTGATTAGTACAAGTTAAAACAGAGAATTTTATCATATATGAATGAAATCTTAAGTAAAGAAAATTCTCTCACCACTGTCATCTACCCATCCCACATTTAGTGGTCATAGTTTTAATTATGGTAAGGAGTAGTATTCACACTGTCAGGCAAGAGATATTTTTAATTTCCTTTTCACCGTATCAAGCCTTTAGGTAGCCCATGTGCAGAGGAAGATATTGCACCCTCTCCTAGCCCTTGGTGCACCAACATCTTATACAACTGAGACCATGTTATTAATGTCACACATATAGATAAGCTAGAAGAGAAAATAAATTTGTTAAAGACAAGAATATCACTTCTGATTTGAGAACCCCCCTAGGCTCTCTATTTCCTTCAGGAAAAAGTCTACATTCCTTATTACAATCTGTAAAACCTCTATGATTCTACCCCCCATTTTCCTGGAGTCATACATGTACTCTCTAAACTCCAATCACATTAAATTTCTGCTTTCTGAACACACTAAGATTTTTCATGTTCTAGAACCTTTAAATATACTTTTAATTTGAGCTGGAAAATAGGATGTCCTCACTTGGTTTTCCTTAGCACAATTTTATAGGTTTCTCTTCTTTAAAATCACAAATTAATAGCTTAGTTGTTACTATATATAATCAACAGTAATTGTGGGTCTATTTTCTTTAATAAACATAGCCTTACAGATTTTGTCAGAAATATGTATAAAGTCATCATTCTACATATTAAGTTATGTTAAGAAAAATTACCCCAAATTTAGGACTAAGACAAAATGAAGACTTCATGTTTTTCAATGTCATACTGGGGCATGAAGCATTGTCTTTAGAACCACTCAAGGATTAGTTGATTGTCGAGTGGAAAAGACTTTTGTTTGTTTGGCTATTAACCACTCAGTAAGGCCTAGACTTTGTGAAACATCCTGCTATTTTGTAGATCTTTAGTTTGTAAAGCTGCAAATGAGCTCTTCTTGGAAGAATAGTTTAACACAAATGTTATAGTTTCATTGATTACAGACTATTATTCTGTTTTGTATATAATCCAGCAATTTTATTCTAATTTTTCTTTCATCATTTCCTATAAATGCTCAGGTCCTCAAATACTCTTTGAGCTAATTTTATCATCCTGCTTGTTCCTTTATTAGTGAGTTGAATAAATCTTTGATGTATTCTCATTCCATATTTGTATTGGAGTTATGTCATTTCATTTTATGTTATAGTTTTGAATTATGTTCTAAACTAAGTTGTCCAGTTTTCAGCTGTCTTTCCAGGCATTGTGTTATAATTCATTTGTATCAACTCCAAAATATTTTTCAGAAAAAACTGTATTTAAATTAAAAAAGGAGGCTGTACATTTGAAAACAATCCACTTTCTCATGATCTAATGCATTAAGTATGGGCGACAAGCAAAGAGCCTTCTAGACATCCCTTTCTGCATCTGTTTCTTCCAAGACTGTAAGTGAAATGTCCTGTTTTCATCTGCAGGCATGTACTTGATGAGATATTTATGAAATGGAGAAATAAAGGACTCTAAATTAACTGATGTAATAGAAAATTTGATTAATGGAATATATGCAAAAAATCTTAACTTATTCATTGCCTTTGATTGAATACCTAGTTTAATATTTTTATAAACATGGACATGTAATATGCAACCTTTTATCTATTCCTTCTTGTTTTGAAGACAAATTTATTTTGGGACCCACATAAATTGTATCACCTCCTCAAGCCACTTTTTATCCAACTAATATTAGCAAAAATGTTTTTCAATGAAATTTTCTAATACAGAAAAATGCCAAAATGATGGACTAACAGAAAGAAAATGCAGTTTGAAGTTTTGGAATATTCATTTATAATGATTACCCAGTCAAAGGATTAAAGGAAAATAAAATGCAGCAAAAGGAGAAAAAACTCCAAAAAGGTATATTTAAATTAGAGGACAATGACAGACACAATGTAGAATGTATATGGGTTTCAACTAAAAGAAAAGAAAGGAAAGGGAGGCTGCCACCGGTTTCATTAAAGCCACAAGGCTTCAGGATAACTCTGGAGCCAAGTAGACTGATACTTAAGATATTCTAGTCCTGGTACTTTCTGAGTGTAGGATAGAGCACAGGGTTAAAAGTGCTAGGCACTAGGAACAGAGTAATCTGGGGAAAAAACTAAGTATCGATAATATCCTACCTCTTAAGTTTTTCTTTTAGTTTTGCAGGTTGCTTGTTTTTTTATATTTTAGGTAGGGATAAAAATCATAAATAAATTGATACATTTAAAATGGAAATTTAAAATTCTTCATGGAATATAATTGCTATTTTATAAAAGTTTAAATAATATGTCAACAAACAGTTTAATTTTAAGTTCACTTGCATCCTTTTGGTGGCATATTAGGAAATTGATCTTTGATTCTAGCTTTAATTCATACAAGAAGTAAAGGATTATATGTACATAACATTTTTCAATACGTTTAATTGCTGTAGTTGTAGCTTCTTGTATTTCCCTAATGAATTACTTCCCTATTATGAAGAAATGACTCTCTCAAAGGACAATCATTTATTACACCTGAGCCTTCCTGGTCCCAATTGTGCCACATGCTGTTTAATAATTTGCAATGATTTAGGAAGATTACCATAACCATTCAATTACTTAAACAGCAGTTCAGGATGCCTTCTATATACCAAGAGGCACAGCCTTAGTCTACATTTAGAACTGTCTTGTTAGTGAAATAGAATACAGCAACTTCTACATCCTGAGTGTCACACAGACAGCTTACAGGCTCTCTAAGAAGAATAAAAGTAGTCCACTCATTTTCTTTGACCTGTCTAGGCAATTGCAGCGCAACTGCACAGAGGAATATAGCAGGGGGGGGAAAGAGGTAGACCAGAAGTCAAAAAATATGATTTTTAATTCTGGCTCTATTGCTTTCTGGTTTTTAATCCTTGGGCAATAGTATTCTCTAAACTTCAGTTTTGCCTTCTTTATAGAACGTGAGCTATAGCAGATAATTTCTTAGGCATTTTTCTAATCAATGAAAAATGCCTCTATACAACCTACCTTATAAAATATGAAAATGTTTTACAAAATGATACTAGGCATTTATAAAAAATGTCAGTGACTTATTTCCGTGTAGCATCCCGAAGCAACATGAAGACAAATTAGTCAAACACTATAAGACAGGAGAACAAATTCATTGTAATCACCAAAAAAATTAATTTCTTCTAAGTTAATGATAAAGAATTGCTAGGCAATGTACTTCAATATAGCTCCTGTAGCCAGAATCAATATTTCTGTGAAGAAAAGAAAGATATGTTAATATGTGTAGGTAATGAAATTTGAGGGACAAAGGTAATATAAGTGTCTTCTGAAGATAAATTTTATTGAATTCACAATTATAACTTGGCACTACATTATAAAGGTATGGAAGAATCCCCTGTTAATTAATACTTTAGACTATTGAAAGTAAGTAGAGTGTATTACATAAACAATATATAGTATCCTAAATAAATAAATGGTCTTGGCATGTAAAAAACATCCTGACTTAGAGTAAACACGAATTTTGACTTCATTTATTTACTGTATTATTTGAGTAATAATCTGTGTTAAATTCTATGTATTTTATTTTTATCAAGATTATTTGCCCTTCTTAAGTACATGAGTATTAATTTGCATAGACTATAAAGTCTAGGGCAACATTACTATGTAATCCACTTTCCATAGTACCTGTTATAGTACAATAGACATTTGAAGTGCTTTTTTCTGCTTCCTTGTACAGTGAAAAGATCATGATAAGTGTTAGAGTTGGAATTTCTAGTTTGTTTGCAGATAATATCTACACCAATATTGAGCAAGCTATTTAGAGTTTCTGAGATGTTTTTCTTCACATGTAAAAATAGGTATAGTAATATTACTCAAGACCTACGTAATGTGCAATAATTATATGACATTAATTTTCAGGTAGTATATATTTATGCACATTCATTCAAATAAATTATTATTCCCATTTTCATATGTATTCCTTAAGAACAATAAGGGCACTTGAAAATTTGCTCAGTAATAAGAAAGGTAGAAATAGGGCATAGAAAGGGTGGAAGGGCAAGAGAAACATTTTTGCAACTTTTCAAAATATGACAAGTACACCTTATTTCTTTCGAAGCAAAGGCACAGATCATACCTATATCACAGCATATATGATTCTTAAGTGAATTAATGCCATAAGTGCTTCTAGTTATTTCTTTAGAACTGCTAAAATAGAATACCTTATTTTACTTGATTATAAAAGATATTATAGTTTTGATGCATATTTTCATGGATTTTCTATGATTAGATGAAGAAAACATTTTTCATAAAAGAATAGGATCCTATATATAAAATATTTTGAAATCTAGCTTTTTACTCAAGATGAGAGGCTAATTAAGGAAATAACTCCCTTCATCATTGCTTCAAAAAAAATTAAATACCTAGGTATAGACCTAACAAAGGAGGTGAAGGACCTCTATAAAGAAAATTTGAAATCCTAAGAAAGGAAACAGCAGAGGATCTTAACAAATGGAAGAACATACCATGCTCATGGCTGGGAAGAATCAACATTGTTAAAATGTCTATACTTCCCAAAGCAATCTACCTATTTAATGCCATCCCTATTAAGGT
>CAUYRH010157251.1:0-48887 GCA_963574655.1 Perodicticus potto | reverse complement strand
AGCCAGCGCTCGAGTTGCGCTCGCTCGGCCACAGGCCGGCGGCCCGGGCCTCGCGCCGCCCGCCGGGCCGCCCGCACCGCCCCCGGCCCGCGCCGCGCGCCACCGCCTCCTCCCCCGCTACCTGACAACGGGCCGCCAGCTGCCGCGGCAGCCGCAGCGGTGGCCCTGCCGTGCGCGCCGGTGCACGTCGCTCATTAGTAACCGGGCACATTCCTGCCTCCAGCGCTCCCGCGCGGCCCCCTCCCCCCAGGACATTACGCAAAGCAGCCTCCCCTCATCTGCATAGATCCTCGGCCAGGGTATTCCCCGCATTCGCGACGCGCCCGACCCCCGCCCGCGGACTCCCCATCCCCGCCCCCTCCGACCCTCACCCTGGTGAAACCGGGGCCCGGGGCGCGCGCCCGGGAGCGGGGATGGAGTTCGGCGGCGGCGATTTCAGTATAAAGTGAAACAAGCTCCTACCGCTGAAAGGCAGGAAAAACACAGCTCTGAGGCCACTTACCCGGCCAAGGAAGGACCTAGATTCCCGCAGCTCTGCTCTCCCAGTGGTCGGTCTGCCCTCCACGCACCCCGAAGCTGCACCCGCACCCCAAAGGCGAGACGTGGAGGAATATTGCTAACAAGCCAGGAGACCCTCCAAGTTGCTCGGGGCTCCAAGGAGGTTCAACGTCCAAGACACAACTTGGCAAATACTTGTGCCACAGTCACCGAAGATGTTTTTGCGGAGACCCTCCTCCGGCGCCGAGAGACAGCGCTCGTCGGCGCCCCGCTCGCCTCCTCTCTCCACCCCCTCACCTCCAGCCCGCCTCCCGCCGGCCGCCCGCCTCCGGGCCGCGAGCCCCTCGGGCGGCTGTCAGCTCCCGGCTGCCGCCGGGTGACAGGGGCGGGAGGAGGGCGCGACGCTGCGGCCCGAGCCCTAGCGGGCGAGGGGGATCCTCGCAGCCGCGGTGGCTGCTCACCTGGAAAGTCACTGCTCTGGAGGAGGAGGAGGACGGAGAGGAGAAAGAGGAGGGGGAGGAAACCCCCCTGGTGCCCTTGTTCTCGCTGCCGCGGCCGCCGCTCCTCCCCAAGGCTGAGCGTGTCTGGTGGGGGGTGTCTGGTAGCATTTCCTTAAGGACAGGGAGGGCGGGCGCGGAGGGAGGGAAGAGATCCCGACCGTCAGCCCAGGCTCCTCTTGCCTTTATTTATTTTTCTGACACTGTACTGAGATGAGCCCGGGGCTGGGGCCGCCGGGGTGGGACAGCAGCCGCGAGGCCCGGGCCGCAGTCGTCTGCGTGCGGGAGCCGCAGCGGCCGCCTCCCTCCCGGGCAGTGGACGCACCGGGTTATTCCTGGCAGCGCCTCCCCGAACAGAAGTTACTAGGAGGAGTGCGCGGCGAGGGCGGGCGGGGGAAGAGGCGGGGGAAGGAGGGAGGAAGAGGGAGAGACTCAGCCACCGACGTCATCGGATCCCCCAGCGCGTCCCAGGGAGGGAGGCTGAACCAGAAAAACCAGTCTGGAGCCGGAGAGAGAGGGATGTGCGGCGCACGGGGCGGCGGCGGAGGGAGCGGCTGCGAGGGCAGGGCCGGGCCCCGCGGGGGCCGCTCGGGGCGGGAAGATCTCAGCCGCACACCCGCTCGCTCTGAGCCGGGAACTCCCCGGAGAGCCGGTCGCTACTTGTCATGCGAAAAAACTCCGGCGTCTGTAGGAGCCTGAGAATTTCCTTTAAGGACTCGGAAACCTTCGTCCTCACCCCCTCCCCATCTTCCCCATTTTCCATATAATCGTTCCCTACCTCTCCGATAAACAGAATTATAGAATAGTATTGTCCTTAGATTTTGATCCCTTAGCTGTCCGCTGTCCCCACTCGTGATCCTTGGTATTGATCAAGAAAACAGACTGTAGCTCCCGGCCGCGTTTCTGGAGCGTCGCTAAGTGTTTTACTAGCACTTTCTGTGTCCCTGCGGAACCGCGAACTTTTAAGGCGCTCGAAACGCGCCAGTTGCTTTCCCCGGAGTCGCTGGCCAGGGCGCCCCCGGCGCGCCCCGCTACAGGAACCCGGCCCGCCCTTGCCGGGGGTTTCAAATAGGTTTGGGCAGCAGCGCCAGAAGCAGCAGCCGGTCTCCCGCAGGGCTGCCCCGGGACCTCGGGGCGAGCTGCCACCTCCACCATGTGCGCGTCCTACTCCACGGAAGGAGTGGAAGTGGAATCAGACCTAGCCTTAGGAGAGCAGGGCTGGGAGTGGGGGGATCCCAAGCGAGTGGGGGAAAGAGCTCTGGGCTTCCTCTCCCTCCACGCGACCCCTGGGGACACCGGGGCTCCCTCCAGCCGTCACCCTGCTTGTGTGGACACCCTTTGTACCCTCCAGGGTGTTCCCAGGACGCCGCGGTGCCCTAGCGCGACAAGCGGCTGCGGGACCGGGCCAGGTCCCAGAGCGCCTCCTCCGGGTGTTCTCCCTGCGGAGCGGGGACCGCGAGTCGCCCCTCCCGGGAGCCCACGCCACCGCGCCCCACTGAGCCCAGCCGGGCGGCCAGGGTGCCTCGGGTTCCTGCCTCCTCCCCACCCGCCGACCGCGCCGCCGCCCTGCCCCGGGCGGAGTAAACAAGAGACGCGCAAGATTTGACCTGGCGCGACCCGGCTTTCTGGCCGGGGTTCCCCCTGAGCAGGTGACTCCGTGGGAGGGGTGGAAGTCAGTCTCTGGAATGAATTCCGGGCCAAAGACTTTAACTGCTTTAACTGTGGCTCTGCTTTTAAAGTAGGTATTTCACCAACAACTGCGGGATGTTTTGCATCTAGAGTTTCACATTTCGCGGAAAGGGAACAAATGTCAAGACACAGGAAATATTCCCTTCTGTTTTCATTAAAAATAAATACATTAAAAAGGAAGAGCAGCTTCTTTAATGACTACAAGAATAGCGCTGCTGGTTTCGTTTTTGTTTTGTTTTGTTTTGCTTTGCTTTTCATTTCGACCTATAGTCGAGTGTGTTTTTTAGGCCCCCTGGCAATGGCGACAATGTTATGAAGGGCAAGTCTGCAAAATAAAGCTGTGATACATTTTCTTACCGATTTTTTGTTAAAGGAGAAACATCTGAACAATTTGGAAGAAGTTTCACTAAGTCCTTCTTTTAGATCTCATTTAAATTCAAGGCCTACTTCCAGTTAAGCAGCTTCGTCTTTCATCGTATACATTCTTCAATATTCAGCCTTTCTTGACTTAACTGGAAACCCTTAATGACAAAAAAAAAAAAAAAAACCCTCTCACAATCATTTTCTTTTAGACATATTGGGATGCATTTTAAATATCCGTTTGAAACGCAAAATGTAGTTTTCAAAATATTTTTTCACTTTCAAACCCATATTCCAAGAGCCCATTTTATTTAATTGCTTAATAGAGAAGATTGAGTTTCTTTAAGAATCCATTTCCCTTTAGCACACACAGCAGCTGTTGCCCAAGGTCCCGGAAACTAAGCAAGGAAAGTAGGAGGCAGTGTTTTGCTTCACTAAAATGAATGTTAGTTGAAACCTTAAATACATCTTTAAAAGACTACATTAAATAGTATAATGTGAATATTAATATACTCAGGTAATTGGGCAATGTATTTTCTTAAAACAAAGCAAACCACTATGAAAAGTCTTCAAGCTTTGACGTATTTTAAACGATTGCTTTGTTTCAAAATCCTGGAGATTTAAAGAATATTGAGTTGAAGTGAAGTAAAAAAAATTGTGACTGTGTGTTAACTAGGGGACACCCCCCACCCTTGCTGGGAAGAATTAATACGTTGCTACTTTAAATAACAATAAGTTTAAGTAAATAGTAAATTCCTGTCCAAGGTGTTGCTCGGAGTTGCAGGAAGCAAATGAACAACAGCCATTCCAGACCTTGACCTACATAAGATTCGTTGAAAGCCTCCCTGTTGTGGCTGTCTGTTCCTGTGGGCAGTCCCACTGGCCCACTGTCTTGGGTCTTTCTCCAAAAGACTGCATGAACTTTCCCCTCCAAGCAAATCTCTCTTATAGCTCATATTTTGTGTCTACATCCCAAGCATATTTAGTGAACATCCAAATTACTTACATGTAGGGACAATAGCTTAAAAGAAAAACTCTTCCCAGAAAACCTCCAAAGAAAATCTGGCTTTGGTAGAAGAGTGTGCCCGCGCAGCCCTCAGCAGCTCTGCCTCAGGGGAGAAGCAAGAACTTTCTTTCCATCACGTGCCCCTCTTATCACTTCTCAGTTTCGGGGGAAAGGAAACTTCAGTAATCTGGATTATGAAGAATTAAGAAAGTGAAATAATTAATGGCTGCATGTCAGTATGGCATTTTTCAGAGTGTTGTCAGAAAATCACTTTAAACAGAAATCGCTTTCTTTCAAAAAATATTTATTGAGTGCCCACTATGTGCTAAAGATACTTAAGATACATCAGAGCACAAATCAAAGATCTCTGCTTTTGTGGAATTTGGATTCCAGTGGGAGGAGGGCAGGTGAAGGAGGAACAGGATACAATAAACACGAGAAATAAATCGTATAAGACTTTGAAAGGCAAAAAGAATTTTTAAAAAATAAAATAGGATAAAGGATATAGGTGGGATGGGGCCTGCCTGTCCTGTGCTGTATTAAGTAGGGAGGTCAGGGTAGGACTTATTGAGGTAAGAGATTTCTACCAAGGCTTATAGGAAATAATTTAGTCATGGAAACTGTCTGGAGGACAGTTTTTCAGGTAGAGGGAACAGCTCTGAGACCTGGAGTATTTATGTGTAGACCTCCAGGGGAATGGTGTGGCTAGAGTCGAATGTGATAGTGGGTGAACAGAATGGTTTCCTGGGCCACTATAAGGACTCTACTTATTCTGAAAAAAAAAAAAAAACCCTTGATTAAAGGCAGGTTTGGGGCCTTTATCACTCAGTCTCACTGAATCTGAATCTTTGTGAGCTCAGGACTCTGTATTTTTAACAGATAATGCAGTTGATACCTACGTGTTCTAAAGCTCAAGACCCACTGCTACAGAGCATGGGTACCACCCAAGCAGGAGAACTGGCTACCAAGAGACATTGTACAGAAAGCGTCTAGAACTGGGCAGATCTATATTACTAATCTAGACTCTTTCTATTAAATCCTAAACTCAAATAAAGTTTTTTTTGTTTGTATGTTTTTGGCCAGGGCGGGTTTGAACCCACCACCTCCAGTATATGTGGCCGGCGCCCTACTCCTTGAGCCACAGGTGCCGCCCACTCAAACACATTTTTTTTAAAAACGGAATTTCAGTGACTCACATAACTAGAAGCCAAGGACTAACTTTCAACTCAGTGAGGTCCTGGGGATCAAATGTTATTGCCCCCATCAGGCCTTCTCCATCTCTGGCTCTTCTTACCTCCCTGCGGCACTTCTCCCTGGAGACAAAAATTCTGCAGGTTGGTGGTGGAATTCCCAAATTATTGTTTTCCTAGTTTTAGTGACCCCAGCAGAAAAGACCTTCTTTCCGGAGAGCTCAGGCAGCCTCAGTACGTGCCTGCACTCAACCACTCACTGGACTCGGGAGGCTGGGCAATGCCTTGACCTGGGGGGGGGAGGGTCCTCAACTGAAAAAAGGGTTTTCCAAAAGAAAGAAGCTGTGCAGTGTTGGGGCAGGGATTCCACTATATCCCCATGTCTTTTGGCCTTGGTTTCTCTATTTTTAAAAATCTGGGAGTTGGTCAAGATGATGTGTCTGATTCTCACGACTATAAATTCTGCATAAATTGCTACAATAAATCCCCCCATAAAATTGTGCAAAATAAAGTGACTGGCATGATTTTCTCTCAGATAAATCTACAGTACTATAAATAAGACGCTAAAGGGGTTACCTGCTATGGGATTCTGATGAATAAATAGAATATAGCCTTAGGTCTTAGTAAAGAGTAAAGACTTAGGACCTGCCTTTCTGATGGATCGCCTGCTTCCTATTCATCTGCTTTAATTGGTATACAGAGAAAAATTAAGCAGCATTATGATCCTTGTGGTATTAAGAATACTTAGGTTTCCCAATATTAGTTGAAGAAAAGAATTTGTAGGGAAAATCTGCCTGTCTATTGAAGTGTTTTTTTATTTGAAGACAGAGTCTCACTTTATCACCCTCAGTAGAGTGCCATGGCGTCACAGCTCACAGCAACCTCCACCTCCTGGGCTTAGGCGATTCTCTTGCCTCAGCCTCTCGAGTAGCTGGGACTACAGGCACCCACCACAATGCCCGGCTATTTTTTTGTTGCAGTTTGGCCAGGGCTGGGTTTGAACCTATAACCCTCGGTATATGGGGCGAGTACCCTACTCACGGAGCCACAGGCACTGCCCTGTCTATTGAATTGTTAATAGGATACAAGTCCAAATATTCTTTCTCATGTAGACTAGTCTCTTCATCTCACTATTGTGTCCTTTAGCTGTGGGAGTGGCGGGAGCCAGTGGTCATGAAGGACCACCAGCCAAAGCCATACCTCTGTGGTTCAAGGTAACATCTGTCAGGACTAAAGGATGAAGGGTTTATCCTCTTGGCTTTTACCAGGTAGATAGAGCATGTAAGCGTCCAACCAGCCAAATGTCAGCCCATACTCTGATATTTCTCTAAATACATTCCGAAGGTCCCCTAATCAGTATCTCTTGAAATGCTTAATTAGAAGTCTGGCCTGCCCCTAGACTTATAGAATCAGAATCCTTAGATTAGAGACTGGGAAACTCCATGTGAATAAGATCCCCAGAAGACTAACTAATATTCTCCTTAAAGCTTTACACTTTGCCCCTGAGATCAAATTGTGGCTGGATGCCTGAGGATCCCCTTCTACTCTCTTAGTCACATTCTTCAGGTTCCTCATGATCCTTTACGACAAGTGACTTCCTTTACTTTTGTAGCTCTTCTTTTAACTAGATTCCATCTGTGCAAAAATATTCTAGGAAAGAAAAGGTCCCAGGGAATGAATGATCCTCCCTGAGGATGGGATGGGTGGAGGAGGTCAAGGGCAAGTCAGAGAATGAGGGAGAGTTAAGCCAGTGGCCATGGGTAAGGGTGGACGGCATGGACAGGATGCACACGAACTCGGATGATTTGCTCGTTTGTCTTAGGACAAACCCAGTCCACAATTTATGGAAGGATACGGCACCTTTCAGCAGCCTAAGCTGCCAGTGAGAGCACGTGAGGGACACCTACATCAGGCCTTTATTCTGAGGAAGGCGAATTCAATGTTAATCACACTGATAATCTTAAAAATGGACAAAAATCAGGCTACCACATAGCCGATAGGAAAAAGACTCTGCCTGGGATACTAAAGCCTGAAATGCTACCTTAGTTACAGGGAACTGTCGGCGTAGGAACACAATATTTACAATTTAAGAGCATCTGTTCAGCTGAATGGCTCCAGCTTATAGTCCCAGCTACTCCAGGGGTTGGGGCAAGAGGATTGCTTGAGCCCAGGAGTTTGAGGCTGCAGTGAGCTATCTATGACTGCACCATGGCACTCCAGCTTGTCTATCTCAAAAACAAACAAAAAACAATTTAAGAGTATCCCATTAACCCCATCCCCCATCTTCCTCTCTTCCATCACTATCCCCCCACACTAAAATTGGTTGTAGCTGAAATTTCCTCTACTTCACAGTCACTACTTGGGATTAAGGATTTGCATCTTTAGAATCTTTCTGTACGAAGTTAAGTACAAGTGGGGAGCTTTTACTCTCCTAAGCTCTTAATTAATCATTGACTTCTTACAAAAGATTATTTTATTATTAATAGATTGCCCTGCCAGGGTAGGTTAGTACTCAAACTGATTTATCTTGACAAAGCACAAGGTGGGGATAAAACAGGGAAGTCTAAAGATAGGTGAGACAGAGAGGTGCAAGGCTCAGACTGGGCTGACGACACAAATTGAAGGGAAGGGAGTGTGGAAAGGTGAAGTAAGAGAGAGGCAAACACAAAAGCAACACCTCCGGCTGCAGAAGATGCCTCTGCTTAGGGCAGGCATGAGGATGCAGCCAGGAGTACCGTGAGCGGCTCTGTTGGCCCAGAGTACAGCCCCAAGTCCTGACCCTGACCTAGTGGGAGGGTGGGGCCCCCTCCCTGGGCTTCCACTTCCTCATCCAAACAACAAGGGGATTCCCTTCTGACCATAAGATTCTGAAACTGGAACTCTTAACAATCTGAGACAGAAAGAGGGAACAGGAAGAAAGGACAGTATCATGGAGAAAAATAGGGGACAGGGTTTATCTTGGTCCTTCAAATTTCTTTTAAGCTCTTACAGTGGTTTCTTAGGGCAAAACATCAATTTCCAAAGTTTAAGAAATGAGTGCATATGGGAGGGTGGATAGGAGTGGGTAAGGATCAGAGGAGAGATTTTGATATAAACGTAGGCCACATAAATTCAACATGCCATATGCTCAGATATGAGAAGAGTTGTTTCTCATTATCAGCCATAAAACATTTGGGGGAAAAATACATTTTTCTTGATTTAACCAATAAAGTCCTTAAATTTTAGGTCCTTAAAATTGTAAGATTTCTGAGAACAATGACAAGACCTGCTCCCAATCTATTGGTCTGATGTCTGGTAGACTTGTCCCTCATATACCTTTGAATCCCGAATTAAGAGGAAGAAAAAAAGTCAAATAGCTATTGCTAAGCTTGTGAAATGATTCACACCCTTTGCTAGAAATTTTATATAAAATAAGGTAGCAAGTTAGAAGCAATACATCAAAGAGAGGATGGGTTAGTACAGGAAATTATCACAGTCCCAGAGGAGAATACTCTCAGCAAAGAAGAAGATACCCAAATCATGGAAGCTGCTGAGTTCACTGACCCTTTCCAGGAATAACAGCTGAAATAGTCCCCCACAACCATCAGTGTGCAACATGAACCTGAACCATGGAGAGACGAGTGTGCCATAACCGTACCCTTTGTGTAAGAGAAAGAAGAAATCCAGGATCTATTTAGAAAGATTTCCATAAGAGAAAATTAAAATCATTTTAAAATGTTTTTTACTAAAGAGGTTTAAGATTCAATTATTTGAAAAGTCTGGGCCAGGCACAGTGGCTCATGCCTATAATTCTAGCACTCTGGAAGGCTGTGGCAGGTGGATTACCTGAGCTCACAGGTTCAAGATCAGCCTGAGCCAGAGCAAGACCTCGTCTCTAAAAATAGCTGGGTATTATGGCAGGCCTCTGAAGTCCCAGTTACTTGGGAGGCTGCGGCAAGAGAATCACTTGAGCCCAAGAGTTTGAGGTTGTTGTGAACTATGACACCATGGCATTCCATCAAGGGCGACAAAGTGTGTCAAAAAACAAAAAAATTCTGCTGTATATTGACATGTTTGTTAACAATCTATGCTTTAGACTTATGTCACTAAAATGCCAGCAGAATGGTAGGATTTCCTCTCTAGGTCAGCACCAACCCTATTATATGAGCAAACATATATAACTTTGTGTCTAGATGGAAAAGCACCTGTGGTGCGGACCTGATTGCTAGTTTTAGAGTCTGATAGGTGTAGCTCTGAACACAGGTCACAACTGGAATCATGAAAGTAAATAGTCCCTGGGGCTAGCTGCATTTCTATGCATGATGGATACAGTAAATCATGTGTGCCGTACTTGGCCTATGCCAGGTGTGCTGTAAACATTTGTTTGAATAAAAGCTCCTTACACGCAAAAGAAAAGTCTACTGAATAGCTGAGACTGCTCTCAGTGATCATCACAGAGTGTCATAGTATTAGAAAGTTAAATATTTGTTTTGTATCTTTTATAAAAAATATTTTTAATAAAGGAACTACATAATCAGTATACCATTTTCCATTGATATTCTTCATCTATAGATTTGTCAAAACTTTCTGTTCCACCAAACTGAGACGTTCCATGTCCCCTTAGTGTCCTCTGATTTCCTCTACAACTGTTCTATAATCATTTTACCTGGGAATGGGAAAGCCTCAACCAGCAGAGGCTGTGCCAACAGGTGTGGAGTTGACGAAATACTCTGAGTTTTAAGTTAGCCACATACTCCTGCCTTCTTATCTTTTCCTGGGCTCCGTGTTAAGCCATGGCACTGCCACTGAAATGTATGAGACTTTCTTAGCTAAATTAAGTCTGAAATAATGACACTGGTGGGGTCATTGTTAACAAATGCATGTTAAAAGAATAATATTTAGCCTTGGGGAGGCATCTGTTCTTTTTCCAAAAATCAAATACTTTTTCCAAAAATCAAATACTTTTTCCAGCCATTTGCGGATGTTTAACCCAAGCAGCAGTGGTACAAAGCTCACCAAATGTCATGAGCGTAGATCGGCTCTTGATGGACTGACAAACGTTATTTTTTAAAACTTCGGTACTCAACGTGAACAAATCATAAGTATACCATTATGCTAATTTTTGCATATATGTGCACATCTTTGCATAACCATTGCTCAGATGAAGATGGAGAACATTTTTAATATTCCAGAAGGCTCCCTTGTGCCTTGCCAGTTCATACACCCCAAGGTAATCAGCATTCTAACTTTTATCACCAGAGATTAGTTTTTGAGTAAGAAACATGTTTGTAAAAAAAAGTTTGCATGCACACATACGTATATGTATAGTATGTATTTATTTTTAAAGTAATATAGCAAGTAACCATGTGCTGGGCACTGTTTTGTAGCTATAGATCAAAAGATGAGTCCTCTAGGCTCTGTGGGCCTCACATTCTGGTTGAGAAACTCATAGCCAATTACCAAATAAGACCATTACAAATCATGAAAAAATGGCAAAAAGAACAAAACAAGGTAAGGAATAGGTAAAAATGGGCAGAGCAGAGCAATATTGGACAGGGAAGGGAGCAGTCTCTACAGAGTCGACATTTGGGCTGAGAACCGACTGATGAAAAGGTGGGAAAGAGAGCCTAAGGGAGAGAGAACTGAAAGTGCAAAAGGCTCCAGACAAGAAGCTGCTCCATCCCAGGAGGAACCGAAAAGCCAGTGTGGCTGGACATGGGAGGTGGGGAGCCTGGGGTGGAGAAAGTTTTCTAAGAGATGGTGTAAGAGCGGCAACCGGAGGCACCAGAGGCAGAGAATGGTGCTTTCTGGGCTGGGTGATTTCTAAAGAAGACAACAGACACTGGGGATAAAAAACATATATCTACTATTTCCTCTTAATTAATTAAAAAGAAAACAGCCTTTTCCCCAGAAACAGCCTTCAGTAAATAAAGTAATGGCTGCTGAGTATGACTGGCAACTGGGTGGCAGGTCCACAAGGGAAGAATTCCAAAGCAGAGGACTTTCTGAAAGCATAATTATGCATACTGAATGTAACAAAGGAAAATAGTTTTTAAGGTAGCATATCCTAAAGAGAATTTGGATAATGTGCATGCTATTCTTCACATTTTTCTATGGCTAATTAGAGAGAGCTGGGAAACATACAATGCTGCCCACAGCTCTACCAACCCATTAGGGGCACTTCTACTTTCAGATAAAATGAAGCCCTTGGTTACCACCCCCAGCTTGTCTTAGAACATCCATTGTATTAACAGAGTAGATGAGTAAAAATAATAGCCTTCTGAATATATTTATAAAAGGTACCTTTCTCTTATTAGTAGATACTTACAAGTTCACATCCCATCTCGGTGTTAATGAAGCAACTCCCAAATTTACTTTGCTCTTGAAAATCTCATTTTCGATTTTTCCCTTTTACACAGAAAATGTGATACTTGGTTAGGTGACTCAGAGTATTAATATAGTTTTATGTGCATATAATGAAAAGACAATTAGTAATTGTGTAAAATCTTAGGGATATATATATATATATCTTCTCTTTAGTAACTATCAGATATGCATTCCTCATTTTAAAAACTATTTCTAATTCTATGTATTGATCCAACTATATATATATACATATATATATTTAAAGATATGCAAAAAATAAATAGTCAATTGACATCACCCTTTATTAAATAAAGCCACGATTATTATTTTTTTTTTTTGAGACAGAGCCTCAAGCCTTCTCCCTGGGTAGAGTGCCATGGCATCACAGCTCACGGCAACCTCCAACTCCTGGGCTCAAGCAATTCTCCTGCCTCCACCTCCCAAGTAGCTGGGACTATAGGCACCTGCCATGATGCCCGGCTATTTTTTGGTTGCAGCCGTCATTGTTGTTTGGCTGGCCCGGGCTGGATTTGAACCTGCCAGCTCAGGTGCATGTGGCTGACACCTTAGCCACTTGAGCCACAGGCGCTGAGCCCATGATGTTATTTTTTAAACAATAAACTATGCATGATGGGAAATATTAAATGCCATGGCCAGGGTAAAATTTGCAGAAGAAAAAAATATCAAGAAAACTGCATCTGAGTTAAGGTTTTCTATATGAGATTATATCACTAGGTTTATTGCCTTTGTAAAAATATAATAGCAGGGCAGCACCTGTAGCTCAGTGGGTAAGGCACCAGCCACATACACTGAGGGTGGCAGGTTCAAACCCAGCCTGGGCCTGCTAAAACAACAATGGCAACCTCAAAAATAATAGTCAGGTATTGTGGTGAGTGCCCATAGTCCCAGCTACTTCGGAGTCTGAGTCAAGAGAATCGCTTAAACCCAAGAGTTTGAGGTTGCTGTGAGCTGTGACACCACAGCACTCTACCTACGGTGACAGCTTGAGACTCTGTCTCCAAATAAAATAAAATAAAATATATAATAGCAATGTTTGCAAAATGTCCCTAAAAATCCTGAGTGAAAGTGGAAATGAAGAAAATTTGCATGATTTCTTCCCCCACCCCCCAGGATAACAAAGAGAGATTTGGGGCAGCACCTGTGGCTCAGTGGGTAGAGCGCCGGCCCCATATACTGAGGGTGGCAGGTTCAAACCCAGCCCCCATAAAACTGCAACAAAAAATAGCCAAGCATTGTGGCAGGTGCCTGGTTTCCCAGCTACTCAGGAGGCTGAGGCAGGAGAATTGCCTGAGCCCAGGAGTTGGAGGTTGCTGTGAGCTGTGGTGCCACAGTACTCTACCAAAGGCAATAAAGCAAGACTCTGTCTCTAAAAAAAAAAAAAAAAAAGGAGAGAGAGAGATTTTATTTAAGAAGTACAAAGAGAAAGTTGAGAGCACTCCTAAAGACGGTTGGAAGTGGATCCCTCTCATGGAAAAGGTAAAAGAGACCTAAACAATCTTTTTCGTTTTTTAAGACAAAGTCTCAGTCTGTCAACCTAGGTTGAATGCATCGACTTCATCATAACTCAGCAGCTTCAAACTGCTGGGCACAAGAGATCCTCTTGCCTCGGCTTCCTGAGTAGTTGGGACTACAGGCTCCTGCCACGATGCCCACTCAATTTTATCTCTTTTTTAGTAGAGACAGCGGTCTCATTTTTGCTCAGGCCGGTATTGAACTCTTGAGTGCAAGAGATTCACCTGCCTTGGCCTTCCAGGGATTACAGGAATGAGTCACTTCGCCTGGCCTTGCATGATTGCAAATATCAGGATATCTGAAAGCATGAAGATATTTGGTGGAGTTTTTCATTATCATTCAGATTTAATGTTATGTGGAGCAAGGGGAAAGCCTCTACCATTCGGCTGCCACTCACTTTGTTTCATTTCTTAATTACTCCAGGATTCCATGAACTACTTGCTCTCACTCCAGACTTAGCAAGGTTGGCTCGGCGCCTGTGGCTCAACGTGCTAAGGCGCCAGCCAAGTATACCTGAGCTAGCGGATTCGAATCCAGCCCGGCCCGCCAAACAACGACGGCTGCAGCCAAAAAATGGCCGGGCGTTGTGGCGGGTGCCTGTAGTCCCAGCTACTTGGGAGGCAGAGGCAGGAGACTCGCTTGAGCCCAGGAATTGGAGGTTGCTGTGAGCTGTGATGCCAGAGCACTCTATCAAGGGTGACGGCTTGAGGCTCTGTCTCAAAAAAAAAAAGACTTAGCAAGGTTACAGATTAAAATGTAGCTATTTATAACATTTAGTAGGAGGCCACCTGGAAAATGTCCAGAGAACACATGGTCATATTTGGGAAACAATTTGCTGATACTCTCTGGACATCTAGAGACAGGCCAGGAGTCAAATCCCAACACTCTCATTTACCTGGATTTGTCCGAGGTAAGAGTCTTATTTTCCTGCAAAACCTGGGGCACAGTATATGTTTCATAGAGTTATCGTGAGGGTGATGGTATACAGCAAAAACTTACTATATATTGCTTGTTGATATAAATAGGAATTGAGCAACTAACTGAGCAAAGCATTAATCTCTGGGCCTAAGCCTCCTCATCTGTAAGTGGAGAGTTGAACAAGATGAGCCCTAAGATTCCTTCTAACTTCAACATTCTATAATCCTTACTCTGTATGTGATCTCAGTTTTTCATCCATACAATGGATGTAAAAGAGCACCTATTGCATAGGATTTTCCAAAAGATAAAAAGAATTATGACAGGTAGAAAATCTTAGAAGAGTGCGTGCCTGCCACACAGGAAGCCCTCAAACACGTTGACTAGGATGACAAATCTAATGATGACCTCATTTGCAAACAGTGTGGCGGCTGTAAAACATTCAGTATCAGAATGAATATGTTACCTCTTCTTCCCTCATTCAATGCCAGAGTTACCAAGATTTTATCCTTAAAGTTTCTTTGAGACTAAACCCATTTGCTTCTCAGCAAGAATTATGTAAAGATGTCCCACTGCAGATACCCTTGTCTGCTAATATACTATATACAGTTTATCCATAAAGTCCATGTGCAATGTAACATAGACAATTAATTTAAATTGCACACGAACTTTATGGACACCTGTGTGTGTATATTTGGGGGGAGTATCAGTGGCTTAAGAAATTAACTGACTCACTTCTGACCTCTCTCTCTTTTCGTGAGCCTGGATGTGTGTTCACTTCCATCCTAAAGAAGTCTCGTCCCTAAATCCTGCATGTTGTCAAAGCTCCCTAACCTTACCTGGAGAGTTTCCTGCAGTCTCCTGTCTTAAATTATTTTCAATAATTCATATAACTCAAACATGCTAATGTTGAATTGGCACATGAAGAAAAGTTTTACTCAGAACTGGGATTTGAGTAGGTCATTTCCAAGCTCTCCCTAAGCTTTGACTGCACGTGAAATGCAAGCCACAAGTAAATAAGCTAGC
Source organism: Perodicticus potto (assembly GCA_963574655.1). Taxonomy (NCBI): domain Eukaryota; kingdom Metazoa; phylum Chordata; class Mammalia; order Primates; family Lorisidae; genus Perodicticus; species Perodicticus potto. The sequence goes on along the minus strand of CAUYRH010157251.1, from coordinate 33,828 downwards.
CTAGCCACGTGAACCATGAGTGCATCATCAATAGCAAACAAAAATATACTTCCAGTGTTAACTAGTTTGTCTTGACTTAATAATGAATGACATCATTTGACGACTGAGAAAGGACCTTTAGCTTTCTGATCCAAACTTCTAATAGCTAAAAAGTATTCTTACCATCTGGTGATATCTGCCTCATTTCAAGTAGTCAAGGTTTGTATGCCAAGAAAACGCTGTCCAAAGTGTCTTGATTGGCAGGCCCAGTGAGGAGGCTCAACCAAATGATCCATGGAGATACAGCTCCAGCTCTGTAGAATTTCCCTCTCATTTTAGCAGACTCATTTTCTTTTTGCAGTTTATGCTGCAAGTAAACTGTCACAATCAAAGTTGTTTTTATTTCAGATCTCAGTCCTGAAGGATGCAATACCCACACTTGTCAAGAATGTTTTTATCTCTTTTAAATTATTTCACACCCTTTGCCAAATGGCAATAATTTTAGCACTTTTTTTCCCTTAGGGAAAACAATTTGAGAATGAAGCTGAGAATGAAATATAGGCCTGGAGTTTTAACTCAGTGAAACAACATGAAGCTGGCAGCCCTTTATTGTTCCTCAGATTGTGTTAAGCTCTAGAAAAAGGCAAGATAAGTCTTAACACTTTCAAGAACCAATGTAGTGGGGAAGACAGAATTATACCTGCAAAAACAGCCAAAAACAAAGGTGAGGGTGAAAAGCCAGTGCTAACTAGCATGGCACAGACTGTAAATGAGATCGGTTTTCTCAGTAGGTGTATGGACTGAATGTTTGTGTTTCCCCGAATTCACGTGTTCAAATGTAATCCCCAATGTGATGGAGATGGAATTGAGGAGTGGTACCTTTGGGAAGTAATTAGGGGCAACAGTGGACCCCCTTATGAATGAGAACAATGCACTTATATAAGAAGATCAGAAAGCTAACTTACTCTTTCCCCCACGCAAGGATACAATAAGAAATTGGTAGTCTGTCACCCAAAAGAAAATCATCGCTAGGACTTGAGCATGCTGGCACCCTGATCTTGACTTCCAGCCTCCAGAACTGTGAGAAATAAGTTACCATTTTTTATAAGTCACCCAGTCTATGGTAATTGGTTATATGAGCCTAGACTAAGACAATAGGAATGAAAAAAAAGATGTATAAAATTTAAGAAAACAATTAAAAATGAAATGTAAATAACAAGAGAAAGAGGATGACTCCAGAGTAGAAAAGTAGATTTATGTCTTTGTAGATAGTTTAGAAATACCAACCCCAGAAAAACAAAGGTTACAAGTAACAGTGGCTCAATCATTACTAGGTGCACCCAAAAGACAGTTAAGATTAAGTCCATGTTTGACAACAGGGAGGCTGAGAATGGGAGAAGTTAAACAACCTTCATGGATCACCCAGCTAGCAAGTGGGAGGGCTGGGAATCAATCCAGGTCTAAGTGCCCTAAAGTTATTGCCCAGACTCCTCACAACTTCACTTAGTAACCATTTCCCCTCTTTGGTTGACTCTGCAAAGGTGACCATTTACTTCAGAGTGAAAAGGAAAGGTATAAATAACTATGTCTGGTCAATTGGCATGAAGCAAGACAGTTCAGGGCTGACTGGGGTGTTTGGTCGTCTTCTCTCTATGCAGCTCCAGTCCCAGGTATCTAGCAGACACCAGTGCACTCTATCTGGGAAGCGTAGGCTCAGTTTCTTGGAGTAAATTGATTAAAATCTTAAAATTCCAGAAAATTCTTCTATTTTAAAAGAACCTAGAAAAAAAAAAAGGTACAATTCAATGAATCACTGGTAGTGAAACTCTAGTTAGTCAGGTGCCTGATAATAAGAACTATTTCAAAACAACATTATTTTCCCAGTATTGTCAAATCTTGCTTCCCATATGAGCTACGGCCAGCTAAGTGTTCAAGGACAGTTGGTGACCAACGTGGATAGATTAAGAAGCAAACACTCTAAATTAACAAGGCCGAAATGAAAGATTCTACCCAAGATGTTCAGCACTCCTCAGACCTCTATTAGAATCTCAAATCCGGTTTAGAACTTGCCAACTTGAAAACGTTTATATAGAAAATTTAGTGAGCATTCAGAAGAGACCAAAAGACTAAAGCAAAAGTATAAATGCATAAAGTTACCCAAATGTAATGTGTTTCATTAAAATGACATATGTTCTTAACTCACATATGTTCACAAATATCTAATGGATATATAGGAACAGAATATCAGATGCCTGGGTACTATTGGTATAAAATCTAAATTAAAACTCATTTCTATCCCAAATATGTGTATTTATACAAATAGTAAATAAACTTTATATTTATACAAATAGTAAATAAGTTTATACAAATAGTAAATAAGCTCATTTACTATTTGTATAAAATCTCATTTCTATCATATGGGATAGAAATGAGATTTTATACAAATAGCAAATAAACTTAGATTTTATACAAATGGTACCCATTGTTATTTCTGGTCATTTTAAATATTATTTTTATTTATGAAAAAGGATGTCTACCAACAGAATTCATGGGGAAAAGCACAAAATGAATACTAAAAGAGGAAATAAGGGCAAGGAAAAATACCAACACATAGGAAACACAAAAACACTCTCTGAACCAGGCTCAGGGCTGGCCTCCCTGACTGCAAGTGTTGCTAAACAGCAGTAGGGGCTGCTAGGGGAGGTTAGGGACTCTCCCTTTCCCAGAAGTCTTTTAATATAGGATCACATCTCTTTGAATGGGATAATGGTGGTACTGCCTAACTAGGTAGCTTCTTAAGCAAACCCATACCTTGGTAATTCTATCATTTCTATCTCTGACTGTGAAAAGTAACGAATAGCTTCAGTTCACCCAGCCAACTGGGACTTACGATGACTCATAATAAGAATTGTATTAGGAAACTATTTTCTTCGTTATTTGCAATGCAAAGGTAGCTAATTGAGTTATTCAAGATACACTTGAACTTGCGGCAAAGGCTCAAACCTTTGTAATATTTGTAATATTTCCCCCAAACATCATAAAACCAGAAAGATATAGAGTTGTCTTCACAAGAAAGTTATAGATAAGGCAAGGCAACGTGTCCAGTATTTGTTGTTTAATTTCAACTGAGTGATGCCTGTCTCCAGTAGCGTAGAGGGTGCTGGAAACCTGGATTGGATAAACTTTATTAAAAATTGGAGTCTACCAGATCAGTATCTGAAGCGTTGCGAGCATGTTTGTTCCCTGGAGAGAATTTAGACTGTGATCCATGTATGTCTGTTCTCTCATCATTGTCCAAAGTTTGCTTCCCAGTGTTCTAACAGACTCTTTGCTCCCACTCCACCTGACTATGCGTGTATTTGTTCTGTTGCTAGTTTTTGTCAGGCGTGGAGAGAAAAAGCTCACACTCCCTGCCATTGAACACCATCTTAAAAGAGGCAATTTAAGATTGCCTTTTTTACACTAATGTAATTTTGGAGATAACACTTTAAGAAAAAGCGTACAAAATTATAAATTCAAAATTAAGATTAAAAGAGAACACCAACCACGCAGAGCAAACTAATCGCAAGTAACGAGTTTCAAGAGTCTCACAAATACCAGAAATATCACCAAATCTAGGGGGGAAACTGTGCTTTACTAATTGATCGGTACACATCTATAATTCTATTTGTCTTATATCTTGGTTACATACTGTTGACCACATGACAAGAATTGTGTTATGTTATTTCCTGCGGAGAGAAAAGAGTGGTGATTCAGTCATTCCTCTGGTATGATTGTTGGAAATTTGTGTGTGTTTTTTTTCCTGCTTTACAATCCTTCAAAATTGTAAGTAGATTTTCAGGATTTTTGTCAAGCACAGGAAAGCTTCAGTCGAATTTCTTTCATATGTGAACTGCAAGAGCCTTAGGATTTCAGAGTATTGCAAATCTTCCTTGAGTGTGAACAATTATAAATACTCTTTCAACTGATGACACTCATTAACCAGCTTGTTATTGGTGCCCTTATTGTAGCAGTATTTTGTGAATTTGATTTTATCTCTGTTAATGTCAGTATTTTTTGTCAAATTTGAAAGAAATTTAAATATTTTTCCAATGAGCACATGTGATTATTCCTCTTCATTCATGGGATTATCAAGGAATAGAAAAGCTATTCAGTGTTTATCTCTTCCTCTCAATGAATTATTGTTGCTCTTTGTATTATCTACGAAATATTTCTGTTGCAATTCACTTCCTAATGTCAGAATAATTTCTATTGATTTGCCACTGAATTTTCTTTCATATTGCATCAATTTTCACCTGGATTTCCTCTGCATTCTTTAATGAATTAATTCAGAGATACAAAAGAGTTACTTTTCATTTACAGGGTGGACATGAGGTACATGTTCAAGTTAAAATAGTTGAACATAGTAAATTGCACACAAACTTTACGTCTACCCTGTATGTCTAAATCAGGAGTCATCGATTTCTCGAGGCTTTTTTTCATTTTTAGAAGTTCTAAAACATCTATCCTCTTAATAATTTTTTTTATTAAATCACAGAAAGTACTTTTTTATTAAATCATAGCTGTGTACATTAATGCAATCATGGGGTACAATGTGCTGGTTTCATATACAATCTGAAATATTTTCATCAAACTGTTTGAAATAGCCTTCGTGGCATTTTCTTAGTTACTCTTAATAATTTTTTGAATAACCTTTTCACATCTTTATTCAGTTTCATTTCCATGCCTTTGAAAATGTATCTTAGAGTCATTAAATTGCACTGTGCGATGTTTCAAGACTTAAACAGCTTTAGTGTGGGCAAACCAAATCATGCTGGATTATTAATTACCATTCAATAAAATGCATATGTCCTAGTGATCCGTTCAATGAATTGTGAATAAACCCATGTAACCATCATATAAAACAAGATAGAGAGCATCTCCACCATCTGGAAAGGTTTTTCTTGTCTCTTTCCCAGCCAGACTCCCTTCCTCCTCCACCTCCACACCCAGAACAACTATTTTCTGATTTTTATCACCACAAATGCATTTTATCTATTGTTGGGCTTCATATAATGGGAATCATGTTGTATGTGATCTTTTGGCATGATTTTGAGGATGGATCATGTTGTGTGTATCAGTGGTTTGCTCTGTTTTATTAGAGTGTTATTTTGTTGTATAAATATATACCATAATTTGTTTATTCATTCTCCTATTGACGGACATTTTGGTTCTTTCCAGTTGGGGCTATTATGAATAAAGTTTCTTTAAACATTCTTATGTAAGTCTTTGTATGGATATATCTTTTCATTTCTCCTGCGTAAATACCTGGTGATACAATCGTTCAGTCAGAGGGTAGATGCATGTTTTACTTTGTTAGAAATACAGCATATATATTTCAAATATTCCATTTATAAGGAAAACACAAAACAACAGTTGCACTTTTTTCACAATACCAGTGAGACTCACAAATTAAGGTTCTCTGGAGGCAGTTCTTCCCCCACCTGCTCTGCTTCTCACCTGGCATCATTCTCTGGTCAGCCATGGAAAACAACTTGCCATTCCCTGAGTACCCGACTCTCCTCCCTACAAGGCACTGCCTCTGGCTGGCTGTTCTCTCCTCCTTTACTTGCCCAATCCACTCTTGAGTCAATTATGTCCTTTTTATCTCTAGGAGGTCTTTCTTTTTTTTTGAGACAGAGCCTCAAGCTGTCACCCTGGATAGAGTGCCATGGCATCACAGCTCACAGCAACCTCCAATTCCTGGGCTCAAGCCAGTCTCTTGCCTCCGCCTCCCAAATAGCTGGGACTACAGGCACCCACCGCAACACCCAGCCATTTTTGGTTGCAGCCATCATTTTTGTTTGGTGGGCCCGGGCTGGATTCGAACCTGCCAGCTCAGGTATATGTGGCTGGCACCTTAGCCCATTGAGCCACCGGCTCCGAGCCTCTAGGAGGCCCTTCATATCACCCTCCATCAAACTCCCACCCCCACTATAAAAGCTGAATTAAATTTCCCTTCTCTTTGCTCCCATAGAAACTTATATTTTTGCCTATAATTGTTTGGTCATTTGTCTATCTCCACCACTTGACTATAAGCTCCCCAAAAGTGATATCCTGATCACTGTTAGGGTCTAATGCCTAGCCAAATTCTTGACCCAGAATAGATACACAACAAATATCAGCTGAATCTGTGCATGAGTAGTTGACAAGATTTGATGTTGTTGTTGGGGTAGGGGTCAGTTTACTTACACTGTATGGTTTTTCAGGCAGAAATGGACTGTTAGCAATACAGGTCTAGAGTTCAGGTATTGGGCTCATGGGCAGGAGGTTGGCTAGAGGTATAGATACAGGAATTGCCCTCACTCTCAGTCACATTGTATGTAAGGAAGGATTGAAAGTTTAGCAATTGATGCAAACGCTTGGGGAAAGCGACATTTTTTAAAAGTAATTGAAAGAGAATGAGAGCAGGGACCGTGCTGCAGTAGATTGTGGTGTAAGTAGGAAGAGAAAGGAGAAGGCAAACTCTGTAGATAGCTAATTCAAGAAGTTTGGTGCTGAGATTCCAAGGAGAGTAATTAAGATAACAACCTAACAGATAGATGAAGTTGAATAATGTTACGTTTCTTTCACTTGTATTTTAATTAGTTCAAGAAAGAAAAGAACTGAGAACATTTTCAAATTGACAGACCAGAGTCATTGGAGAGAGGTTATTATGTGAAAGATACAAGAAGATACACAAGAAAAAAGTTTAGCAGGTATAAAGTTTTTTGTTTGCCATCCTCAATGGCTGAGGACTGCCTGACACCATATTCAATTCAAGGCATAGATTAAAATGGAGGTAGAAAGTACTTAGGCAGCTCAAAGCAAAGGCTTTATGCACAATGAGTTGGATTGAGTGCAAGGCATATGGAAATTTGGATAGTTCCAGGAACTTCTTCCTATGTTTGCTCTACTTCTTATCTTTCAGATCTCCCAGTACTCAGGCCATTTTTATAAAAGATTCGAGATAGTAACATTTTGGAGCTGGAATTAACCTTAACAGTCATCTTGTCCAGTATGTCTGAGACTTTATTTTTGGTCAGGACACCACTTCTGGGAATCCTTTCTCAGGATGTGATTAATTACACCTTTAAAAAAATATATATGCCAGGCATCTCATACCTTCTTGGAGTTTTCATAATGCTTGTTATTAATTGAACATGTTAAACCCTCTGAGAAATTCTATGGTAAATAAATTAATTTAATTTTGATTGACGAAATAGTTTTTCATTTCACTTGAACACAGAAACCATTACACTCTGATTTTGTGGACAGTTTACATGCATCTCACAGACCTTGTTTTCAGAATCACTAATTTTTTCATTCAGAGTCTCATTTAAGATTTTTATCTCCTTAATTTAGCTATCAAACTTAGTAGCTGAAACAGTTTTATTGTCTTGGTTGAGTGAGACATCTGAGCAATTCTTCTGTTCCCCACAATGTTAGCTGCAGCTTGACGGAAGCCTTGACAGGGAAGCTGGAAGGCTGAGCTCTGCCCCAGCTGCGGGTGTGGCTCTCCTTCCCCCTCGCCATCCAGTCTCAGACCCTCTGGCTCGTCACCTGTGCTTAGCAGGTGATCCTGCCTCACGAAGTCTTCATGGGGCTTCGCAAACCAGCACAAAGAGTGAACAAACCAGAGTGAGAATAGTGGGGAATTGAGAAAGTAAGTCGCACAAGAGACATGGTTTACACAAAAGACGAAAAGATGGGACCAGCAGGTCGGCGGCAGTGATGATTGCAGCCAGCACCAAACTGTGTGAACAGCTTGATTTATACAGTACCTAAACAAGGTTGCTTATATTAACAATGTTGCAAATCAGCAAGAAAAGTGAGTGGGAATATTTTTGCTGTACAAGGCTGAGGGGAAGTAACTGGAGAAATAAAAGTTTTATCATAAACATTATTCTTTTTTTTATTAAATCATAGCTATGTACATTAGTGCAATCAAGGGGTATAATGTGCTGGCTTCACATACAATCTGAAATATTTTCATCCAACTGTTCGACATAACCTTCATGGGATTTTCTCATTTATTGTATGAAAACATTTCTATTCTGCATTTAGTAGGTTTCACCTATACCCTTCTAAGATGCACCATAGGTGTGATCCCACCATTTACTCTCCCTCCACCCACCCCCCCTTCCCCTCCCCTCCCTTGCCCCTTTCCCCATATTCTTGTGCTACAATTGGGTTATAGCCTTCATGTGAAAGCTATAAATTAGTTTCATAGTAGGGCTGAATACATTGGATACTTTTTCTCCCATTCTTGAGATACTTTGCTAAGAAAAATATGTTCCAGCTCCATCCATGTAAACATGAAAGAGGTAAAGTCTCCATCTTTAAGGCTGCATAATATTCCATGGTATACATGTACCACAATTTATTAATACATTCATGGATCAATGGGCACTTGGGCTTCTTCCATGATTTAGCAATTATGAATTGGGCTGCAATAAACATTCTGGTACAGATATATTTGTTATAATGTGATTTTTGGTCTTCTGAGTATATACCAAGTAAAGGAATTATAGGATCAAATGGCAGTTCTATTTTTAGATCTGAGTATTTTCCAAACGTCTTTCCAAAAGGAACGTATTAGTTTGCATTGCCGCCAGCAAGGTAGAAGTGTTCCCTTTTCTCCCCATCCATGCCAGCATCTCTGGTTTTGGGATTTTGTCATGTGGGCTAATCTTACCAGAGTTAGATGATATCTCAAGGTAGTTTTGATTTGCATTTCTCTGATGATTAAGGATGGTGAGCATTTTTTCACGTGCCTATAGTCCGTGTGCCTGTCTTTTTTAGAGAAGTTTCTCTTCAAATCCTTTGCCCATCCTGAGATGGGATCACTTGTTCTATTCTTAAGGATGTAACTCTTAGTACATGAGCGAGGATTAACTTTAGGGAAAGAAGGCTGTATGCTTTAGGTAGAAGATAGGGAAGTATACAGAAGCTACATGACTTCTGGCAGAGGAAGCAAGGAGAAAGGACGATTGTTGTTTTAGGAAGGGAGGAGAAGCAGGTGAGGGTCATTCCTTGAACACACCTCACAATCCATACTCCACAATGGGGCAAGCAGACAACTTACACAGTAGCTTAGGGCACCTGAAAGTGAAAACTTACAATTCTCTAAAGTGTTCTTAAGGTTTAAACCATAAACTTGGATAGCATCACTTCTATCACATTCTATTGGTCAAAGCCATCACAGGGCCAGCCCAGATACAAAGGGAGCAAAAATAAACTGCCTTTCCGTGAGCAGGCAGGGAGGGAGCAAAGACAAAGAATTTACAGTCATATTTACTCTACCACACTTCACCTCTCATAAGCTTTTTAACATCCTGTAAGGTAAAGAACCTGCTTGCTGAGACTGGACAATTCCTCCTATAAGTCTAACTACCCAGGATGCTTGGCATCCCAGAGATGGCTGAGTCCACCGCTGAGTCCACTGATGGCTTCTCTGATATCAACGCGCTAGGTAATGGCCAACAAGATCCAGACCTGACACATTAAATAGGGGAAAAGTTGAAAGACTGACATTAGTTTTAATAGTCCAAAGATCAAAGGTCACAAAACCATATTCTATGGGCCAAACTCAGTCATTGTATGTTTTTATGTATTGTCGAGGGCTGCTTTTGCGCTACAAGCTCAGAGTTGAATATTTGTGAACAAGACTATTTGGCTCTTTAAATTTGCCAACCCCTGCTCTAGACTGTAGAAGCATTACAACATAATAGCCACTTTCTCTTGAGATGACTGTATCATACCTTAGGAAGTGTAGAATGCTAACAAGCTATAAAACATTGTCGATGGAGACAAAGCATTGTTTTCTGTTGTTGCATATGTGAATGGTTCACTCTTATTGCTGATTTTGTTCTATTCTATTGTTACAAATGAAGCTATGAAAATTTATGTACAGGTCTTTGAATGGATATATACTTTTATTTCTCTTAGGTAAATATGTAGGAGTTAAATGGCTGGATCATGTGTTATTTTTAACTTAATAGAAACTGCCCAAGTGTTTTCCAAATATTCCCAGTAGCTGTTTAAGAGAGTTCCTGTTGCACACATCCTTGTCAGCACTTCATATTGTCAGTCCTTTAATTTTAGCAGGTATGTAGAATTACATTGAGGTTTCAACTTGCATTTTTCTAATGACCAATGATGTTGAGTGATGTTCATACACTTATTTGTCATCCATACACTTTTCTGGTGGAGTGTCTTTTGATATCTTTTGCTCATTTTCAAAAATTGAGGGTATTTCTTATTGCTGAGTTTTGAGAGTTCTATATATGAGTTGAAGTTCTTTATCAGACATACAATTTGTAAATATTTCCTTCCAACACATCTTGTCTTTATTTTTTAAAGAGAAGCTACATCCATTTTGTACTTTGGATAATGCCTTTGATGTTATCTAAGAAATCTCTGCCTAATCTAAGATCACAAACATTTTCACTTACATTTTAGAAGTATAATTGTTTTAGGTTTTATATTTGGGTCTGTGATCCATTTGAGCTACTATCTTTAATAAGTTACAAGGTAACGGAACCAAGTTTATTTTCTTTTTTTTGGCATATGGGCATCCATTTGTTCTAGCAACAGTTGTTGAAAAGACTATACTTTCTTCATTAAACTGCTATTGTCCTTAGTCAAAGATTATTTGTGTTGTTCTATATCTGGACTCTGTTGTGTTCCATTGATTTTGATATATACTTGTGTGGGTTATAAAATTTATTGTGTAAGCATTCAGACATTTTTAGGTGGGAAAAATGATGTGCAGATTCTACTACAAGGTACAACAGAAAATTGTATGGGAAAGGACAGTACATCTGGTGCAGACCAGCAGTGGCACGATTACAAATAAATGTTAGATGAGGTGCTTCATTGGGGGAAAACTGAAGGGAATAATTTAAAGCTTCATGAGGTGTCAGAACCCCTATGGCCCTGGTCTTGATCACTGCAGAAAGGAACCAGGCGAGATGCAGATTAGAAGTACAAGCTTGTAGGAGGCGGGCTAACCTTGATTGCAGGGTAGCCCTGAGCAACCTCCACAGTAGCCTTTTATTGAGACAGCACAAGACAGGTGAGGGGAATATTAGACAATGACTACGTGCCCAAGGCTCGCCATGAGCTGGATTCTTCCTCCGCAAGGAGCACCTGTGGACATATTGGCCGGGGGCCCACCCCCTAGCTGCAAATCATCTTGCTCAGAGGTCATGTGGCTCTTGGCTTCCTCTATATATCCCGCCCTCTAGTGTATGAAAGACATTTCTGGATAGGCAAGGGAGAAAAATCTGTCATTGGTTATTTCAGCTATTCTCACCAGGAGCTTTCCTTCCTGCTAAGTAAAGGAAACAAAAATGCATATAAGTATAATAAAATTACACCAATGGAACTAATCCAGATATCAGGGAAACTATTTTAGCCAAACTAGGCATAGGGGAAAGCATGTCCCCTTTGTGCTAATCACCAACAACTACGTGCTACAGGCTGACCCACAGGGCCCATGACACTTCCATGGGAAGTATTAATCACCACCCGAAGTTATGTTAGGTGGGGAAAGGGCTGTACCGAACTCAGACCCTTTCCAAAGAGCAGTATAACTTAAAGATTAGGTGCCCAACTGAAATAGATGTAAACCCAACAAGTGAAATTCTCTTACCTTGGCTGATACCAGTATTACCTTTACCTGGAAGCCTGCTGTTTGAGATCTTTGTTGTCATAACTGTCAAAGGTTTAGATTACAGGGGTCCTCAAACTACGGCCCGCGGGCCACATGAGTTGGTGTGAATTGTATTTGTTCCCATTTTGTTTTTTACTTCAAAATAAGATATGTGCAGTGTGCATAGGAATTTGTTCATTGTTTTTTTTTTAAACTATAGTCCAGCCCTCCAATGGTCTGAGGGACAGTGAATTGGCCCCCTGTTTAAAAAGTTTGAGGACGCCTGGTTTACAAGATGCATACTAAGTTTACCTGGGGCTTGTTATTCAGCCCCAAATAATGAAATACTGTATCAGTCTTTCCACTCTGCATAGAAGCTCCAACTGCCTCTTAGGGAAATGGGGCGCTGACCGCTCTTAACTGCTTCCTGCTGAGGATGGACGGTGATATGGGAGAGGCAGCTAGAGTTCCCACAGAGGAGATTGATCCAGGGCTTTTCTATTATGAAATTACCTAAGCTCCAAAAAATACGGTCCTGTGAATAAAAGAAAAGTTAGTGAAAACAAATTTGTTAATCTTGCCAGCACTTGTCCTGCTCGTGTCGAGGTTTAATCCAGCAGGCTGGTAGCCTCTGCTTCTCTTGTTGTTCTGTAATAATGTGGGCAAAACCTCGACCCCAGTGCAGTACATAACCAGGCTTCCACTCTGACATGTGAGGTTTTCTATAAAAAATAGGTTGTTGTATTGGAGACAATGGTGGATGAATAAGAGATGTCCAATGGCGTTCTGTAGCTGTCTTTGTCTTTGCGGAGATTCAGAAAATTGAGAGTAAAAAGAGCTCTAGTGAGCATGTACTTAGGACTATTATCAAGGGGAGGATATCCTTTCCCCCCTCTGTTTATCTAACATATCTTTCAATGTTTTATGATGTCGCTCAATAATGACTTGTCCTTGAGAATTGTAAGGAATACAATGAGATAATTGAATATTCCAAAAAGATAGGAAGGTATTTAATTTGTAAGTAGAATAAGAAGATGCATTATCAGTTTTAATAGATTTAGGGAGACCCATAATATTAAAGCACTCTAACATATGTTCAATGACATGGTGAGTCCTTTCTCCTGGTAAGGCAGTAGCCCAAGAGAAATGAGAGAAAGTATCTATGGAATGATGAACATGATTCAGTCTACCAAAGGATGAGACAATGGTCACATCCATCTGCCATATCTGATTTGCTGCTTCTCCTCTAGGGTTGGTTCCCTCTGGAAAGGGAGGTAAGTGTATCTTTGAACAAGAAGGGCAGTTAGAAAGAATCTGCTGAGACCGAGTTCTTGTAAGTTGAAATTTCTTATGGAGCATTTTTGCATTAAGGTGTGTGTAAGAGTGAAAGGTAGAAGCTTTTTGAACAGTGCCAATAAGGGCCTGATCTTTGCATTCATTGGACCCGGTAATATGGTGTGTGCTCTGATGTGAGTTATGTAGATAGGGTGAGTACGATGACTTATAAGTGCCTGAATAGATCGAAAGAGAAGAAATCTCATCAGTGGAAGTGATGGTTGCTGTTTCTATCTTTCTAATAGCTATGCGGGCATACTGAGAGTCCATAACCACATTTATTGCACAAGGAAAGTCTTGAAGTAAAATAAAAATAGCATATATTTCAATTTTTTTTGAACTGAGGTATAAGTACTTTGAACAACTTTGAAAGTATTACCATCTGTATATCCAACTTTACCATGCTTGCTGGCATCTGTGTAAAAGATAACAGCAACGGATATTGGAGAGTCTCTAACATAAGGGAGAATCCAATTAGTAAGCTTTAAAAACTGAAATCTTTTCTCATTAGGATATTCATTAGCAATTGAGCCTGTAAAGGATACAAAAGCAATTTGCCATGATATTGATAATTGAAAATTAGTTGTATTTGCTTTTCTGTGAAAGGAACAAAAGGAACTCTGATGTGCCAATAAGAAGTCATCCATATAATGGATAATGTAGGCTGTAGAGTATTTCCTTCTAAGAATCTGTAACGGTTGATCAACAAACTTTTGACACAGTGTAGGACTATTCAACATACCTTGTGGCAGAACCTTCCACTGGTAACGCTTGGGAGGCTTCTGATGATTATAGACTGGAGCAGAAAAGGCAAAATGTGGTCGGTCTTCAGGATGCAGGTATATGGTAAAAAAATCCTTTAAGTCAATAACATACAAATGCCAGTTGGAAGGAATCATGAAGGGTAAAGAAGTCCTAATCGTAGGGATCCCAGGGGTATAATAGTTTTATTAACTTTGCGAAGGTCAGTAAGCATTCTCCAATTGCCTGATTTTTTTTTAATCACAAAAGACAGGTGAATTCCAAGAGCTGGTGGATGGCTCGATATGCCCTTGCTCCAATTGTTCCTGTACTAATAATTTTAAAGCATCCAGTTGTTCCTTAGTTAAAGGCCACTGCTCCACCCACACTGGATTATTACTCTTCCAGGATAACCTGAGAGCATATGTCGGATCAGTGGCCTCCATGCTAAATTTGACATTTGCAAGGAATTAACATGAGGGGATGGTATGGTTATCACAGCATTCCATTGCTGGAGCAAATCATGACCCCATAAGTTAATAGCAATGTCAGCTATGTAGTCGGATTTAAGCATTCTGCTTATCCAGCCCCAAGTAGGTCAAAGACAAAAATACTCTGAAAGATTGAATCCAGAGTTCCGATGCCAACAAAAGTAATAACTTGTTTCAGCCATTCCTTAGGCCACTGATTCAGAGCCTTAACCAAAACATCAGCACCTATGTCTAACAGGCCAGTAAAGGTTTTATCCTTCAGCGTAAGAGTCAATTGAGGCCTACTCTTATCAACAGCTGTTTGCCAGAAAATATGGCTCGTGTTACCAGGTTCACCACTACGTTTTCCCCCAGTGCCTTGTAACTTAATGCGTGGCAAGAGTAGCAATTGAGCAATCTTCTGTCCAGTCAAAATTTGAGTTGGTTGGTTTACTGAGATCATGATCTGTATTTCTCCTAAGTAATTAGCATTAATTACACCTGTGTGGATGAATATTCCCTGAGATACTAATTCACTTTTCCCAAGCAATAACCCAACAGTACTTGGGGGCAGAGGACCACATACTCCTGTTTTCAATTCTTTTGCTCCCATGCTGGGAAGCAAAAGGACATTATCATATGCCGGTAAGTCCAGAGCAACACTGCCTGAGGTGGCCTGTAAGAGACCGAACAGAGCAAAGTTGCTGGGTAATGAGTACATTCTCTAACACGTATTCTTTGCCTGAGGGCCCTGGGCTGGGCCCGCCTACTAGTTTTCCTGCGGTAAAGGTATTTCTTTTTTATCAAACTGAGAGGCACTCACTTGCCCAATGAGGTGATTTCTTACACCTGGGACACAAACCAGGGGGTTTCCATCTGCTATTAGTCTTTTGTTCATTATTTTTTCTACAGATCTTCCTTTTCCAACACTTTTCTCTATGTCCCAATTTTCCACAGTTATGACGTTTAGGACAGTATGGACTGATCCCTTCTTTCAAAGCAGCAGCAAGCAAATTCGCCTTGTGGAATTCTGTTCCTATAACAGCACATGCCTGTATATAATCCTCTAACAGAGCATTTTGTGCTCTCAAAGGTCACAGGGCCTTTTGACACTCAGTTAGCATTCTCAAATGCCAAAGTTTGGAATAGCATGTCTCTGAGCTCCGGCTGGGCAACTGCCTTATGGACTGCAGTTTTTAGTCAGGCTAGAAAGTCGGTATACGGTTCATTCCCCCACTGAGTTATGTTAATAAAAGATTTAGAGATCTCCAGGAGCCTGAACCTTTTCCCAGGCCCTAAGACAACACAGCCTTGTCTGGATTATGGCTCTGTCATCATACTGGAGTTGATTGGAAATCCCCAGCCACTGACCAGACCCAGTGAGCTATTCTGATGATATCGGGACTCCTCTCTGCTGGTTTTGGCGACTCATCAGGTCAGCCTCCTCCTTCCACCAGGTTTTGAACTGTCAATACTGTCCAGACTCAAGAACAGTTCTGGCTATCATGTCCCAGTCATAAGGAATGAGCCGCTGCTCTTGTGCAAGCCTCTGTAACAGACCTCTAGAAAATGGGGATTGCATACGGTACTGTGCTACGGCCTGTTTCAAATCTTTCAGAATTGCAAAGGTGAACATATGGTGATCAAAACGTTGGCCCCCTTGAGGGTGTTGCAGATCTGGAGGAGTATCAGTGACTGTAGCCGGAAAAAGCCCCAAGTGTCTTCCCACCTAAAGTTACCAGTGTTAGGCCCTTCTAACACAGCTTTCAGAACAGAGGTTACAGGCAGTTCATCTACATAGGGAGGCACTGAGGGCAATATTGGATGCTCTAAGTCAGCATTTCTGACAGTGAGATTATTTACCCAGTCTTCCAATTGTTTGATTAGAGCAGCCAGAAGTGCCACAGAAGTAATTCCTTGCTTATTTGTGTCTGTATCATATGCTCTTGATTTCCAGTTCTTCTCGGGTCCAGCTTCCCACTGAACCTCACTGTTCTCCTCACTTTCAAATTCTGTTTGAACATCGCTTTCTTCCTCAGTTTCTAATTCTCACAACTTCCCAAAAAGAAAGTTACCCGTTGTTTTCTCTATATGTCTTTCTTAAAGACCTCACTTATTCCAAGTGATATTCCCTTGATTCTAGATTGGCCAAAGGTCCCACTTGCCCTGAGTGGAGTTTCCCTTTGGACTTCTTCCCACTGTCTGCCAAAGGTGTCACTTACTTCTCGAGTGTCACTTTCCCCTTTGGTCCACGTCCCTGGTGTCCTGTTGTGTTCTGCTGGATCCTGCCGACTGCGCCAGATGTCGTAGCCCCTATGGCCCTGGTCTCGATCACTGCAGAAAGGAACCAGGCGAGATGCGGATTAGAAGTACAAGCTTGTAGGAGGCGGGCTAACCTTGATTGCAGGGTAGCCCTGAGCAACCTCCACAGTAGCCTTTTATTGAGACAGCACGAGACAGGTGAGGGGAGTATTAGACAATGACTATGTGCCCAAGGCTCACCATGGGCTGGGTTCTTTCTCTGCGAGGAGCACCTGAAGGCGAATTAGCCGAGGGCCCGCCCCCCAGCTGCAAATCATCTTGCTCAGAGGTCTTGTGGCTCTTGGCGTCCTTTACAATGAGGCAAGATATGTTCCAATTTAAAGCACTAAGAAATAATACCATCAATGAAAAAGGAAATCAACTTCTAAGTGTACCAAAAGGGTGGTAGGGCAAACAAGAGAAAAATTTGCATTTGTTAAGGTACAAATAGGAGTGTTCCCTAAGAGGGGCATTAATGACAAACTCTGCAAATACAAAATAAAACCCAAATCACTGGTCACATAATTCAAAATTTACATGTAATAAAGGCAAGGCAATAGACTCAAGTTATGGCCTATCAAATATTTACCACACTGACATTATCTACAGAAGCACTTGGCCAATTTGTACACAGTGATTTCTTATGCACGAAGGCTTTCCATAAAACTGACACTATATACTAATCTGTACACTGATCCACCACCGCGATTCTCCATCTCCCAGGGGGAGCTGACGACTTAAAGCAGGATACCGGAGGTTTCATGTCTGTAGATGCCTTACCGAAATCCCAAATAACCAATATATCTTGATGCCAACGCCATATTGTTCTGGTTATAGTAAATCTTGAGATCGGAAAGTGTTGGTATTGTAGGTATTTTAGGTCCTTTGCATTTCCATAACAATCTTTGAATCAGTTGGTCAGTTTCCCCCTGCAGCTTTGGTGAATAGTTCTCATACACTTCGATGGCTCGCTAGCTCATATAGCTCCCCTTGGCTGAGGGTATTCTCTGTCTGTATAACAGACTCAATCCACATGCTGGCAGGCTAGAAGTTCTGGGGAGTCAATACCCCCAGGAGCAATACCCAACCATGGAGAGACGAGAGTTGGAAAATAAATATCCTAACTTGCTTGTCCTTCAGCGGAACTACTCTGAGGTGTGATCTTTTTACATTTTAAAATATTAAGAGGAGGTACAAATATTTTTGTTACGTGGCCTGAGTCAGGGCTATAAATGTGCCTGTCATCTGAATAGTGTTCGTTGTGCCTGTTAGGGGGTTTGCCCTTCTCCCTTCCCCCTGCTTGATTTCCAATGACTTTTACTTTCCTCTGTGTACTTGTCTGCCCATTTGTTAGATTCAATTTATTAGAAAAGTGCATGTGATGGTTTTTTTCTATTCTTGAGATATTTTACTTAGGATAATAGTCTCTTAATTCTTTGTGAATTGCTGCCAAAGACACTAATTTGTCCTTTATTATGGCTCAGTAGTACTCCTTGGTGTACATATAGCACATTTTGTTAATCCACTGATGGGTTGATGGGCACTTAAGTTGATTCCAGATCTTTACAATTGTGAATTATGCTGCTACAAACATTTTAGTGAAGGTGTCCTTTTTGATAAAATGAGGCATAATTTAGACAGGCTCAGCGGTCTTCAGCAGAATTAAGCTCCTATTGCCTACTCATTAACACGCCTTTTATTTGCATTTCCACCTTGCTTTTCTCACTTCCCCACTCCCTCACTGTGCTTCCTGGGACCACCTGTGCTCAAATTCTTAGCTTAGGGTCTAATTTTGGGTGGACCTCATCTAAGGCAGGTGGTACCAGGAATGGTTCTAGAAGGTAGAACTTCAGGATTACACTCTGCAATTAAATAATAGATCTGAGGGCCTTCTAATGCCTAAAGACCCAAAATACCATGATAGCTTCCCAGTTAGGTTAAGGACAAAACAGAAAACAGGCAATAAATGGAATCCTAGACCAAAGACATCTCATAGTGGGTCCGCAGACTCAATCTGGTCTGTTATCATGTTATGGTTGGATTTTTTAAAAATTCCAGCAGTGCGGTTTTTATAAGAGACATATCTAAATCATAAGACATGTTAGGCCAGTAAATGCATAATCTGAGTGGTATGCAATAATAATTTCTTGCTCATGCATCTGTGGATCAGGTTGCATGCAAATGACTTTTTTTACCTGGGCATTCTTCAAAATGTAGGTAAAAGTTTCATCTGCTCCAAATATCTCTTATCTTCCTTGGACCAGTGGCTGCCAAAGGCAATTTCTTATTATCATGGCAAAAGTCAGGAATACAAGAGAACATGTCAAACCTTTCTAGTATGTTTAAAGCAACTGTCTCCATCATCTCCACCAACTTGCCTAAAGTAAGCCATACAACAAGGGTTCAGGGAAGAGAGAAAAATTGGGAATAATAGTGAAATCTGTCATACTGTGCTGAAAATAAGAGAATGGAACAGAATGTCACAAATGGTATCCAAAGGAAAGCCTGTAGGGCTATATTAATTTCAGATAAAATATATATATTTTTAAAAGCATCATTTAAGTCGGAAAGGATCTATATTTATCTGTGCACATCAATAGGATATAAAAAATTCTAAAAATTATGCACCAAGTTAAAAACCCCAAAATATATATTAAGGAAGTAAATGAAGCTCCACTATGATCATGAGAGATTTTTATCAAACTGCTTTCATTTTTAAAATGTAAATCCACCAATTCTAAGCAAGTACATAGAAGATTTCAACAACACCATTAAGAAACTTGACCTAATGGAAATAAAAGGAATTCTGCATGCAATGATTAATCATGTAGTATGATATGGTTAACTTACAAACATTAATCATGTATTTAGATACCCAGTAAGGTCCGAAATAACTTCCAAGAATACGTGTTATACAGACCACAATCTCTGGCCACAACTCAATTTATTTAGAGCTCAGTAAGAAAAAGATGAATTTCCCACATGTTTAAACTTTCAAAAATTCTTGTAACTCATGAGATAGAGAAATCATGGAAATTTACAGATGAATGATAATGAAAACATCAAACCTTGGAGCTTGTAAGATGCAGCCAGAGCTAAGACCCAGACAAACACCAACAAGGAGCTCTTGCACGTATGCACAAGTGATGCATAGAAGGAGGTTGATAGCAATACTATTCGAAAGTACCAAAACCTAGGAATAACCTGGTTTTTGCTCAACTCCAGGAGAATGTATATGTAAGCTGATATTCTACAAACAGTAAAATATTATACAGCATTCAAAATGAATGACCTTCATCTCCACATCATAATATGGATGAATATTCATAAAGAAAGTAAAATAAATAAATAGCAAGTAGATAGCCACCGAAAATAAATTACCAGAGAACGCATATAAGCATGATACTCTATTTTATAAAGTTCAAAACTCTAAAACTAAATGCTGTGCTTCTAGGACTACATAGATGCAAAAATCAAACTGTATAAATTAACAAAAAGAAAAGAAAATGGTCAATAAGGCTCAAAGCAGTGGTTGCTTTGGGTTGGAATAGACAGGAAGAAACATTGCCCTTATGTCCGGCAAGAGGACTTCATGCTGTTGCTCTACTGGCCCATATCTGGCCCTCCTCTGACCATGCCCTTTCCCCTGGGGCAAGGCATCTGTAGCAGGAAAGGAATGTTCTCACTGAAAGCCTATGCCACCCTCTTCTAGACCATGTTCTGAATACTCAGAAACTAGGGTTCCCTGTCCCGGAAGTACAGGGCCACTCCTGCGACTGTGGGCCTTCATGTGTGTGTTCTTTCAAGCACAGATCATGTACCTGTGTGCTCTTAGGCTTATGACATGGCCAAGGGGTACTATTTATAAGCATCTGGAGTGAACTTTGGGCGAGTATCCATTTGTGTGCTCAAGGGACAGGAGACTCTCTCTTCATATTACTGCCACACTCCAGTGTAGATAAAATCCTGAAAATTCAAAAGTCAAGCCTGGCCTTACAAATTTTATGGATATATTTGGTGAGATGGGAGAACAGAAGATATTTTATTTAACAATCTGTTGGTTCAGTTAGATACTTAGACATACAGTTTGCGGGCCTTTTCCTCTAGACCCCACAAATGTTACAAGCCCAGCAGAGGGACAGAACTGGGGAGCTCGGAATAGTCAGAGACAACTTTCAATGTTGGAATGCCTACGAATTTAACAAAATGCCATCTTAGGTGGATCAGATGCTTAAGAATTATTCATAGTAACAACTGGCCTGATTATGCATGTTGGGGGCAATGGCAAAAGCTAAGCTAAGAGGGAAGCAAGGACTGGATTGTAAAGGGTCTTGGGAGTTATATGATCCTACGAGTACAGGGAGATACTGAAGGATTTTAAGTGTAAGGCAGATATCAGATTTGCATTTTGGAAAGATTGATCTGAGAAGACCATTTCCAGTAAAGGAAAAACTAGGATAAGGGGAAGAAGTAATGAGTCTATTTCAGTAATCTAGAAAGAGATGCAGGTGGGTTGACTAGAATGAGGATGAAGAGAGTCAGCTCTAGAGGACTAGTTAAAGAGAAATCAGAATTAAGGATGATTCCTAAGGTTTTTGTCCTATGAAGATGGAGTTGTCATTAAATGGATAGAGAAGTGAAGTGGAAGTTTGGGGACTGTATGGGAAGAGATGTTGGATTTAATTTGGTTATATTATGCTTAAGGACCTATAGACACATAGTAAATTTTGGCCTAAACTTGGCACATGGTAACTGTACAGTATAAGTAAAAATGAGTAAATGAAGGAGTCAAACTTGTTAATTATTTTTTTCAACTATTTTATTCTCTGATGTTGAAAAAGATAAAAGAATATTCCTCTAAGGTCTAAGGGAACTCGGGTCAATTGCTGCCCTCATCAGTTTCATGTACCTCTATGTAGATTTGTCAAGATATGAAGCAATGCCATTATTGATGAATATTTGCTTTGCTCTGACTTGCTCATTGTATTAAGCACATCATACTAACTCCAAAATCAGAGACCTGGTATAATAAAAATTACTTACTTTGCAACATTCCCAAGTGAGTCTGGTGGTTCATTTGACATTTCCTGCTACCCCAAAGAATCAGGCTTCTACAATCTTATAAATCTGCCATCTTAGAAAGATGATTTATGGGAGAGTCACATTGGATGACAGGACTAAAAAATTGTCCAAGATATTTTAAGGGTCAGATTACACTTTTAGAAGTAGCTTACATTGCCACTGTCCACCATCCATTGTCCCAACAGAATCACCTTGTCTCAACCCAATGTAAAGATGCTGATAAACTCAAACCTTATGTGTGCCCAGGAAGAAGAATTGGGATTGGTAATCATCTAGCCAGTATCTACTATACTGGACAATCACAGAGCCAGTTTTTCAGGTAACTTCTCAAGCAACAAATATATAATACAAATAGTCAAAATCTGTGCTTCTGTGCTGATTTATTCGTTCAAAGAATGAACATGTATAATTACTAAATAATGTCATGCCATTATCTTCTATTCATTTAAGACACTTTATTATTTGGATTCCAAAGTTTTGCTTAATTCTTTCGGAGGAATTCAAATTTTGTGTTGAGGATATCACATAGTGATTCTTTTCTCCTCCAATCCGCACCATGGGAATTTTCCACAATGACTACAAAGAAAAATTTGGCAAAGTGAAATGGAGATCTCTAAGAGATATATAACTCAGATATTTCAAGTTACACAATCTCTAGTGTCATTATTTTTAAAATAAACAGTTTTTTTAGAGATCTTGTAATTAAATAACATCTGGCATAAAAAATAAGAATCCTTTATATTCATATATCTTACATATATGCACATATGTTCTTATTTGACTATCATGACTGTGTATGTGCATATATATTATACATAATAACATATTATACCCTGATATGTTCTCTTTATTTGTCATAATGACACCTACCTTTTCTATGGGGATCTTACTGCTCCTCACCTACTCTCACACTCTCACTATTTGGGTGGAGCTGACTCTACTTCCAACTTATGTGGAAGGTGTATGGCCTAGACCTGACCGATCAAACCTCACTTTGCCTGATTACAAAAAGTGATTCAGACATGAGCAACATCCAAGTCATGCTAATCAGTTACTGCCATTCAATTATTGGACTGCTGTTGCAATAGTTGAGAAATAGACCTTTTTCTGAAGCTAGCTGGATACAAGCCTGGAGTTGTTGGCGGCCATCTTGCCCCTTGAGGAGAGCCAGCCAGAGAGTTGGGTTTAACAGAGGAGAGCAATTAAATTGTACAATTACTGGCTGAGCACAGTGGCTCATACCTGTAATCTAGCACTCTGGGAGGCTGAGGCAAGTGGATTGCTTGAACTCAGGAGTTCAAGACCAGCCTGAACAAGAGCGAGACCCCATCTCTGTTAAAAATTAAAAAATTGTCAGGGTGTTGTTGGGGGGGATGTGCTGTAGTCCAAGCTGCTTGGGAAACTGAGGCAAGAGGATTGCTGGAACTGACTGATCCTAACGACATTGTCTGAACTAGGATCCAGGCTCAGTGATGCCAGGCTACTCCTGGACATTTCGTCTAACGAGAGTCAATACATTCTTTTTCTTTTCCTTTGCCATTTTGAGTTGAGTGACTTTCATTTACAGCTGAAAGAGTCCTATGCTTTTGGTTTGATTGTTTCTATTTTTCATTTTTTAAAGAAAATAAAATCAGGTGTAGAGATATTAAGCTACTTACTATATATATCTTGGTTCACACTTAGTTGGGCAAAACAAAGAAAAATTGACTTAAAGTGCAGTGTTTTAACAACAGTTTTTTCAATTAAGATAATTTTTAAGTTTTAAAGCAATTTTTCTTTTTTTGTCAGACTTGAGAAAAGGTTTGTTAGGATAAAATAATTACAACATTGTATCTAGAAAGTTCAGCTTTTCCAATAAATATTGGCCATTGTGATGTAGCATTTTATTGTTATAAATGTGAGTGGCTGAGTCATTCTCAAGAAATAAATATGAAATTTAAGTACTTTATGAACCATATGATGAATGACTCAGCCACTGTCTGTACTTGAATTTCTTTTTTTCTATAATTGAGCCTCAAGTCTGGTCTAAACTCAATAGAGAGGTTTTGAAATACTCAAATGTATTCTACTTACAAAATCTAGTGGTTTTATAAACAAGCATGTATATACTGTATATTTCAAAATAACTAACAGTATTCTTTTTTTTTTTTGCAGTTTTTGGCCAAGTTTGAACCCACCACCTCTGGTATATGGGGCCAGCACCCTACTCCTTGAGCCACAGGCACCACCCCCTAAATAACAGTATTCTTAATGGGAAAAAAACCCCATCTTTTCCTGGAACTGTGAATGGAAAACTCAACTGCATACCATTCCAGTTCAAGGATCTGTAATCTTAGACTATTGAAGAGTTCCCCTTTCCAAGGAATGTTTCTCTGTGTGGTTTCTAAACCTCCTGATTTTTGCAAAAATTTAGCATACCCTGGGAAGCATAATAGAAATAACAGTGTAGGAATATCATAGGTCTTCTGAAGTTTTCCTGTCTGACACATAGTTATTTCATTTTTACCTGTCACATTTACTCAAAATCTTTATTTCAATTGGTTTTACTTCATCTTAAGACAAAACAGAGAGTTGTAAGGGACTGATGAGGATTTTCTCTTTTAAAATACACATGAAGACAAATTTTCTTATACACGGTCATAGGTACTACAAAGACATGTGAATGGCCAAGTCATTAGGAATCTGCTGTTCTACTTTATTCTTTTCAAAGTCAATTGTTATAATTTTAAGGAAGCTCTGTGGGTGTTCGCATCAATAAGATTATCTACAAATTACCTACCTCTTTCTGATCCCCTGTTAACAACAGCTCTGATGATAAAGAGCTGAACAGAGTCACATGCAGGGCCTGGAAGGAAGCTGGTCTTACCATTATGACATGATAAGGTGATTCTGAAGTGCAGCTGAAGGACCTGGTGCACAGACTTTTGGCCTAGATGTTAGCTCTGTACTGGGGTTTAGAAAACCTAGTCATTTACCTCTCTAAGCCTCAGTTTCTTCATCTATAAAGTAGAAACACTAATGCCTCTCTCGTGGGGATGTGAAGAGGGAAAGGATAAATGCTTCTTTAACTTTTATTTATTGTTCAACTTTTAGAAACTAAACCACTGTAAATCTTTGTGAATATAAGATACTGACAATAGCTAAGTATTAGTTTTAAACCTCTCTCTTTCCATACAAATGCTGACAATTACATTCAAAAGCTAAGAATTAATACAACTTCAATCACAAAAAAATTACCTGTGACAAAATCAAGTCACCACCAAGTAAGAGTAATTGTGCAATTAAATTATACAATTACTGGCTGGGCACAGTGGCTCACACCTGTAATTCTAGCACTCTAGGAGGCTGAGGCAAGTGGATTGCTTGAACTCAGGAGTTCAAGACCAGCCTGAACAAGAGTGAGACCCCATCTCTATTAAAAATTAAAAAATTGTCAGGGTGTTATTGGGTGGGGGGGCGCTGCTGTAGTCCCAGCTGCTTGGAAGACTGAGGCAAGTGGATCGCTGGAACCTAAAAGTTTGAGGTTGCTGTGAGCTATGATGACTCCACAGCATTCTACCAAAGGCAACAGAGTAAGACTCTGTCTCAAGAAATTAATTAATTGTACAATTGTTAACTACAATTAAATGCACACACACAAAGTTTTAATGTAAGGTTACTCAAATGGAGAGATGAAGCTGATAGTTGAAGACATCAGAAGTGATTTCCATGGCAGCAGTCTGATGATTCATCTCTTTACTACCATGGTTTCTTCATTAATTTGAGACATTATAATTAGATCCCTATTTTCCGGATAGCCCAGTATCTTTGGGTGGGATCAGTCCCCTTCCCTCCCCTCACCATGCCACACTCCAACTCTGGAAGCTTCCAGCCAAAATGCCACCAGGAAAAGCATTTTAAACATTTTAACCCATAGTTACCTGCAATTAATGAAATCCCATGGAATTTGAAAGAGGACTGAGTGGGACTCCTGCTAAGTGGGAATACCTGTGGGCAACAGAGTTCTTTTCTTTCCTTTACCTTTATCCTAAATAAGAAGCTTTCTCACTTTTTGGAGAGGGCCAGACTCTACATTTATTTCCTGAGAAGAATCATTGCTTAGAGATTAATAGTCACTTCTGGCTGCCATTGTGAATTTGAACCAAGAATGCGGCTTTATTCATGGAACATGCAACAGTGGCTTGCAGAACCCTACTGATGAACCTATGTGGAAACCTATGAACCTATGAGGAAATAATGTTTTTCACACACACACAGATACACACATGCCATGTACGCCACACACACACACACAAGGAAGCTGTACTTCTTCATTCATGGCCGAACACAATTAAAATTGCGCTGGACATTTATTCATCTTTCTGGTCTTGAACCATGAAACAAACACAGGTGTGAGGGAGCTTAATTCAATTCTGAAGTGTCAACTGATGAGTCCACTGCTAAAAACATCTACAGGTCAAATTCTTTGGCTTTTGAGTAACTTTTTTCCTGGCGGCCTCAGAGAGCTTTGAGAAAAAGTGAGTACATTGTGTAAATTTTATTACTTTTAGTTTTGCTGAATATGTGAAGTGATTCTTTCTAGGGAAATATTCAAAAAGTATCACAACGTATTTTTTGTTAATTGTTTTGTATAAACTTAGATTTGATAGTTTTCATCTGTACCCCTTAAAATCCAAGAATCAGGGTGATGATCAAAGTGTTCCAGGCATCCAGAATCACATATTTCCCCAGTCTGAGCACAGAACCATAAAATGTACTTTGTGTTCTAAGAGCTAAGATTCAGGAGCAGGTTACAGAACTGCTGATGTGGAAAAAATTATTTATGCAGCAGGTCTTGAAAGAATAACTCAACATTCTTCAGCATATGTAATCCACTTTCTGCCTCCACCATACATAAAATACAGAAAATCATTCAGGCTGATTACCAATTAACTCCCAGTAGTCATATGTTAAGGGCGCCTTTTAGTCCTTGCATTAGACAGAAGACAGTCTCTTGTTTCTTAAATATTGGGGTTCTTCCTCAAAGTTCTTAAAGTGGAGGCTCACAAACTGGATAGAGCCCACTGATGAATTTGTTATGTGCCAGACAGCATTCCCGGTGAATTTAAAACTCAGTATTTAAAACCAGAGTTATTCACTTACTTAACTGGATTTCCCAGGTTCTTTTGAAAAATGTAGAGACCTGACAACACTGGACTGACAGTTATATACAGAAATACTGGAGACTAAATAGAGGTTGCTCTGCAGAGATTGGACCTTCCCTCTCCTTGTGCCCTAGTCGACACCATTCCCAGTCACATTATTCCCCTGGCCCATTCATTTCACTCGTTTACACTGTGAGCATTTATAACACTCTTCACATACTCACCCTGTGTAATCTTATTCTTACTTGTGATAGGATCTACTTCACTCTAAAGTTCTAATTCAGAACACATTTTTAAATAGCCTACAATATCTCAGCTTCCCCTAGATCTACTGTCGTTTTTTTTTATTCTCAAAATATCCAAAACCAAGTACATTATTTTGTCTTAGCCACCAAATTTGCTTCTCCTGTAGTTCTCTGTAGAGTTAGTGGTGTCGCCATCTGACGGTCAGGTTGGCTAGGCTATAGCACCCAGTTATTCACATAAACCCTAATCTAGGTGTTTCTATAAAATTATTTTGCAAATGTGATTAACATCTACAATCAGTTGACTTAAAGAAATTGTTTTTGATAATCTGAATGAGCTTTATCTGATCAGTTGCAAAGCGATAGAGGGAGAAAGGCTTTCCTGGAAAGGAAATTCAGCCTTAAGACAACAGCATTTCCAGCCTGGTGGCTTACCCTAAATACTCCAGACTTGCCAGCACCCACAATCCTACGGATTCTGTTTCTGTGGAAAATCCCGACTGATATCTCCTCCATGTAGATCTCCAAGTTAAAAATCTGAGAGAATATCTCAACTCTTTCTCCTCTGCGTGGCTTTTATCCAGTCATATCCCTTTTCAACTACTCTTCAAAATAAATAAATATCAGGTCTTACCATCTCATTCTCCAATCCAGGTCTGGTCCCAATTTCCTAGGGACTAAGTTCAAACTCCTAAGTAGGACACACACGGCTGCTCATTTTCCTTCCTCCTTGTCCACACTCATTTCTTATGGTACTAGCCAGATAGAAATATTTTTTAAGACATCTGCATATTTTATTCCTCTATACTTAAGCTGCTCATACAACCTCAAATGTTCTTCCTTACAGAGCACCTGGCAAAAATCTACTTGGTTTTTGAGGTTTAATTGAAACATCTTTACTTCTATGAATCCTCTCCCCTCTTTCCCAGTAGACTCGATCTATTCTCAGTTTGTACTTCACTGTCCCATCGCATTCTTCACCCAAGCACAGCTCTCATTTAGGAATTTATTTCATTTGTTCATCCATGCTCCTAACTTTCTCTGTTAAGCTGTGGGACCTAATTCACTACCTAATTTAGTAGACTCTTGTGGCAACTATTGCTAATTACCTATCAATATCCATTCTCCCCATCTTGAACAATTAATGTCTAGCTAGACACACAGCCAACCAGAGCAAAGGCTATATTTTCAGAGCTGCTTAGAACTGGTATAGTCATGTGACTAGGCCTGACTAGTGGGGTTTAAGTGAAAGTGTCCCGTACAGTGTCTGAGACCCTTCAATCAGAAGCAGCCATCATGGGCTCTTTACCTTTCTTCCTCCTTTCTTCTAGCCTGTTCCTTTGAACATGAATGTGATGACAGAAGTTCCATGTTGGTTCTTAAGGAAGAGATTGCTCCTGGGATGGTCAAGTGGAAAGCCACAGGGAGCCAGGTCCCCAAGAGCTTTGCAAAGCAAAGAAATGATAACAACTCTGGACTCATTTACTGGGTCCAACTCAGAGATGAGCCAATTTTCTCCAGAGTGAGCTGGCTGTGTTTGGGTTTTAAAGTCTGGACCCAATGTTTGCGTATGATCTTCCTGTTGTTTGTAAAGGGCATCTTCTGTGTCTCGACCTATGGACTTTGACTGAATTCCAGCTCTAGTCCCTAGGAAACCCAATCCACAACACATTCTGCTCCACTTGGCCAGAAACTGACTGACCAGACCAGTTTCATCTTCTACAAGTAGGGGTGAGTTAGCAAATCAAACAGGGAAGTGGCATGGCTGGGTCCGAGCTGAGACTGAGATTAGACAGGAGGTTGTCGGGTGAGTAGAAAAAGTGCCAATGGATGGCAAAGAAATTGAACCCATAGTTGGAACACAGAGATAGCAAAACCAGGCGGCAGGACAGAAATATGCCAAACTATTGCTAGGGTGATCTGATTTACTCTTTCAAAAACCATGATTATGCCCAGATGAATTATGACACGTTACGACCTTTTACCAACATAAGTGTAGGGAATAGACGTTCTCACAGACTCCTTTGGGAGTTTAAATCCGTAAAAGTTTGGAGAGGGCAACTTGACAATTCCCATAAATATGTTAAATGTGTATTCACTAGGAACCAAAGATTGTTTAAAAGAGCAGAGGGGACCCAGCAGAAACACATGTCTTTGTTATTTAATATTGTTTAAGAGGCTCTAGTTATGCAATAAAGGGACTGACAATTAAGTTCATGAACTTGCCACCATATGTTTACACTGGCAGCATTGTACAAACAACTGGGTAAGGTCTCATAACTTTGGTATATCAGTGTCTCACAGCTACGTTCATGTTGATGTGTGGCAGTCACTTAACAAGTTAAGTGACATTAATTATTGTTGTTGCATATTTTTGTGTGCCATTGCAAGAAAGTCAGAGCTTGAATTAAAGCAGCAAATAAACCCATAAATTTCCTAAACTTGGCAAGAGTGGAAGTCCAATCAGGGACATGTTAGTTAAAGTTTATGAGGATAACACCATGAAGAGAGCAGCAGTGTACAAATGGATTAAACATATTTATGAGGGGAGAGAAATTGTCATTGGTGAAGAGAGGTCAGAGTGGCCAGTAACAAGCAGAACTGATGAAAAATTGCAAAAATTCATTGAATTGTGTGTCAAAATCATCACCTGACTATAAGAAGCATGATAGACCAAGTAAACATTGGTAGAGAAACAGCTAGGAAAATCTTAACTGAAAATCTTGGCCAACAAGTCAGGGCCCTTCAACAGACAATGCACCAGCTCACACAGCATTTTCTATGAGAGAGTTTTTAGTCAGTAAACAAATAACGTATTTGTTATTGGATGTATTGGATGTATTGGAACATCCTCTCTACTCACCTGATCTGACCCCCACTGACTTTTTCTTTACTAAAGATAAAGAAAATATTGAAAGAAAGACGTTTTGATGACATTCAGGACATCAGGGGTAATATGACCACATTTATAACATATGTTAAACATTCCAGAAAAAGTTCCAAAATTACTTTGAGGTGCGGATTAGGCACCAGTGTCAGCACACAGCTTCCCAAGGGGAGCACTTCTAAGGTGACCAGAGTGATATTCAGCAATGAGGTATCTAGCACTTCTTCTAGGATGAGTTCTTGAACTTCATTGTCAGACCTCATATGACAAATAGACTCACCCTTATTCACGTAGCTACTTTATTCCAAATAGTAGCAAGAATTAGAAAACATTTATTAAAAACCTAATAAGGAGCAGTGCCTGTGGCTCAGAGGAGTAGGGCACTGGCCTCGTATGCCAGAGGTGGCTGGTTAAAACCCAGCCCTGGCAAAAAAAGGCAAAAAAAAAAAACCCTAATAAGAAATATGTAAAACCCTTATAGAAAACTGTATGATTTATTGAAGTTTATATGAGGGCTCAATCTTTCTTCCATGATGTTATTATTCTTATACATAGGGAACCAAGAGAAATAACCAATAGTTCATTAATATTAGAGTTTAGTAAGATGACTAAGAATAAAGAAAATACAAGGGATTAATATGTATAAACACTAGTAATACTAATTAGAAATGTAATGGAGAAAAAAGGCAACAATTCAAATCAGATAATTGATGGATTGACTAATGAATATTTTGGGAAAGATGGGGGGAAATTAATATCCTTTCCTCATACACAAACCTATACAAGCACACAAATAATCCCAATGGCTTGACTATGCAAATTAAGAATATAAAGAATAAAGTATGAGAGCACTTAAGTGAAATTTGGGAGAATATTTATTTGTATGAAAAAATTCTATTGTGACCCACAACAAAAGAACCAAAGTTAAAAAGTAAAATATGACAGTTGATTAAATAAAATTAGAAATGTAAAGACCATAGAAAACTTGGCCAGTAAATAACATACTAAGAGAAAATATTTGTGATACCTTTAGAGGGCTGAATACCTTTGTTGTAAAGAGTACCTATATAGTGACAAGAAAAAATCAAACACTTGTTAGGGAATAGGCAAAGAAGATGAAAAAGCTACTCATAGAATAGATTTATGAATGAATAATAAACTTTGCAAAAAGTTGACCAATGTTGCTAAATTGAATACAGATAAATTAAAATGAAATAAAATATAAAAATAAAAGATTTCTAAACAATACAGAAAACAATGAAAACTCTATGGAAAATGAGCAAATAAAAAAATAACATTTTTTATGTGTCCTATTAACATGAGTGAAGAAGATTGACAGACACAATAAAGCAGAATAACTAATGTGTATTCGTTCTCTCTAGAGGTATGTTCTACCTTAACTGTGGCACATTTTCTTATCTCATAGAGTCTTCCAGTTTTGGTAACCAAAATCTACTTGGCTCTTCCTGTCATTCATATGCAATTAAACTTATTGAGAAAATTATGTCTGGCTTCATCAACAGGTGGAGAGATGGTGGGAAGAAAGATACAGATAGACAGAGGCAGATGAAGACAGAGAGAGAAGGATTAATTTACAGAGAAAAGGGAGCCAAGGTTTAAAAGGTCCTGAGGGCAGCAGGGACTGCGCTACTCTTGGTAGCACCCTAGGAAGCACAGACCCAAGCCCTAGTTCACAGTCTATTTTTTGTTTAGTGATGGTGTCTCATTTTGTTGCCCAGGCTGGAGTGCAGTGGCATGATCGCAGCTCACTGCCACCTCTACCTCCTGAGCTCAAGTGATCTGCCCACACCTCAGCCTCCCAAGTAACTAGGACTGCAGGAGCACATCACCATCTCCCCTAATATTTTAATTTATGTGGAGATCTCACTTTATTGCTCAGGCTGGTCTTAAACTCCTGGCCTTAAGCAATCCTCCTGCTATGGCCTCCCAAAGTGCCAGGACAGACATAAGCCAACACACCTACAATTCACCACTTTTTAAAGATCCCCAAGTATATTATGGAAACAACAGAGGAATCATCAACATCCAAGGGACCACTGGGCTTTGGAGAATAAGCTTCTCTGTGGTAGCCTTGTGGACAGAGGTGAGAAGGAGCTGTCTGCTCCCCTGGCATAGTTTAAGAATCCCCAGGGACTTTGCAGGGCCTTGTGGCTTGAGGTGGGGAAGAGGTATTTAGGGAGATCCCTAATTAGGGCTATAATTTAATCCTGCATGTCAACAGGATAGACCACTGAGTTTAACTTAACTTGACTTTAAGTTAATGAGGAATGTGACATTTCTCACACACTTGGGTTCATCGTTTCCTAGTTGTGACATTATTAACCAACATGGGGAGAAATAGGCACCATCAGAAAATAAATGGAACTATTCGGGAAGACTGTTTGGGAATATGTGTTCAAAGGTAAAATGGTCGTGCTTTTCCACTCGCAATCTTAATCCCAGGAGTTTGCACTAAGGAACTTTCTTTACTGAGCAAAGTAAATAAATATGCTGTAAAATTACTTCCAATGAGAAAAAGATTTTGGAAAGAGTTATCTGCCTACCAGTAGGAATTATAGAATACATCATAGTACATGAATACAATGAAATATTCTGAAGCACTAAGAACAAGAGCGATTATGTGTTCGAAATCATCAGTTATTAGGGAAATGCAAATAGAAATCATAATGAGAGGCCTCTTCATGTCCACTAGGATGACTATGATTTTCTTTAAAAGTAAAATAACAAGTATTAGTGAGGTAGAGAAATTGAAGTCCTTGTACATTGCTGGTAGGAAGGTAAAATGGTGCAGCCACTGTGGAAAAGAGTTTAGCATTCTCCAAAAAAGTTAAACCTGGAATAACCATAATTCCACTCTTAGGTATGTATCTTCTCCCCACATTGAAAACATATGTCCTCATTAAAAACTTGATCATGTATGTTCATAGCAGCATTATTCATGACAGCCAAAAAGTGGAAACAACTGTGGTATGTCCATACAATGGAATATTATTTGGCCATGAAAAGGAATGAATTATGACTACAAGATAAAACTTAGATGGATCATGAAGATATCATGCTAAGTAAAAGTAGCCAAATACAAAAGGCCACATATTATTTGATGCCATTTGTATGAAATGTCTAGAATAGACAAATTTATATAGACAGAGAGTAGATTAGAGGAAACCAGATGCTGGTGGGAGAGAGAAATGGGGAGTGACTGCTAATGGGTATGGGGTTTATTTTGAGGGGCTGTCAAAGTATTCTGGAATTAGATTGGTGATGATCACACAACCTTTTTGAATATACTGAAACCCACCCAATAGTACACTTTGAAATGGTAAATTTTATGTGTGAATTCTATCTTATTTTTAAAAAGTTTTCATCTGAATATTAAAAGAGGATTAGGTGGTTCTATTTTCATTAACATGGGAATATTGTTGAATGAAAAAAGCAATATGCAAAATAGCATGTGCACTGTCAGGGATCCAGTCAATGTTTAGATGTATCTGTACCTCTCATGTTCATATGAACAGAAAATCCTTAGAGGGGGGTTTTAGATTCTTCCTAGAGTGATGTACCAAATTACCACAAACTTGGTGGCTTAAAATAATGGCACAAATTTATTCTTTCCCAGTCCTGGAGGCCAGAAGCTAAAAAAAATCAAGGTGCTAGAAGGTTTGGCTCATTAGAGGCTCTGAGGGAGAATCCGTCCTGTGGCTCTCTCCTGCCCCTAGACCACTGCGGGCCATCCTTGGTGTCATTCCAATCCCTGCCTCAGTCTTCTTCTTCTTTTTTTTTTTTTTGTAGAGACAGAGTCTCACTTTATCGCCCTTGGTAGAGTGCTGTGGAGTCACAGCTCACAGCAACCTCCAACTCCTGGGCTTAGGCGATTCTCTTGCCTCAGCCTCCCAAGTAGCTGGGATTACAGGCCCTTTCCCCAAATTCTTGTGTTATAATTGGGTTA